>RJWM01006705.1:0-82648 GCA_004363535.1 Dasyprocta punctata
CATTGTATTTTCGGGTCTCTTTGTTATACCTGTTACCCTAATATGCCAGGCACTGGACTCTATGAATGATACATGGAGAAAATTAAAAGACTTAAAACTTGCAAGTTTTCTGAATGAAGTATCTCTGAGATAGGCTATTTAAGTAATGGCCTCATCAATACAAGCTTTCTGTTGTTGTGATTGTGAGGCACTTGGGACCTCTGTGTTATAATGGAATGAACATGCATCTTCCATCTATTGTTTCCTGGTCTGTCAGCATAAAGGTTTTCTAAAGCTTGTAAACATATACAGGGATTTTTAGATGACAGCTGGCTTTGTATTTTTGAGTAGGATCATTCTCTCCTTCCCCTGAAGCATCTCGAGTAACCAGGAGAGCTGAAGTGGTGGTATTTCGTGAAGTGGGAGGGACTAGCTGCTTAAAGTTATCGCAAGGTACAAGTTTCCCATTTCCTCATTTATCAAAATGTTGGGATCCACCCCAGTACCTGACATTTCACTTTGAGTGTGCCAGAGTTTACTATGGCCAGGAGCAACCACTAGGTCTGGTCTTGTCCCTTAAGCGGATGTCAAGAGGAGATTCTAAAAGGTGGTGGTAAGGCAGCCATGGCCTAACCTGGACTTAGTTGACTGCTTAGATCCAGCTCTTCTTATAGATCCAGTGTCCAGAAGTACATGGAGTATCTTCAGCAGAGCACCAGTAAGCACCCACACACAACTAAACTAGTCAGAATTTGAAAGAACCCTGGAGAGTACCACTCGCACTCGCTTTTAGATTTCCTTTGAAGTATGTTCTGCCTCTGGTCATGATGCATAACAGGAACTAGACTGTCCCTCCTGCCTTAAATAATCAGAAATCAGCATAAACAAAAATGGAGGAAACACACATGATTGACAGGCAGTACCAGACTGCTCCTGATAGAAAGGAAACCAATGAAAAAGCCCCTCAATGGCTTCAGCTTGCTACTTGAAGCAGTTTCCTTCAGGATCCTCCTAGCCTGCAAGGAGGGAAAACCCAAACACAGCCTGTGAGTCTATAAGTGGAGGAACCAGAGGTCAAAGCTCAGAGGAGCTGAAGGCTAGACTTGAGGGTCAAATTTGATGAAAATTATAAACCCCTAGACACCAAAGTTCAGTGAATTTTTTTTTTTTTTTTTTGCAGCACCAGGGATTAAACTCATAACCTCGTGCCTGCCAGGGCAGGCGCTTAAGCCACTGAGCCAAACTCCCGGCCCTGGTTTTTTTTGAGGCAGGGTCGCACTATGTAGCTCAGGCCGGCCTTGCGCCGCGTTGTAGCCCAAGCCGGCCTCGAACTCACAACGCTCCGCCTACCTCAGCCTCCCTGAGTGCTGGGATTAAAGGCATGTGCCACCACGCCCGGCTAGTTCAGTGAATTTTAAGCAGAATAAACACCAAGAGAAACATACCAAGGCCCATCATGACCAAACTGCTAAAAGCAGCCAGAGATGAGACAAATAACATGAACAGATGAATAAATATAGAAATAAAAGCAGATTTCTTGCCAGAAAAAATTAAATGTTCCCAAAGACAAGCAAGCAGGTGTACACTGGATCTTCTAAGAAATCCTGGGTCTCCTAGAGTGAATCCACTAGAGTTCAGACATGCTACTGCAGACGGTCCTTTCCTGTCCCTGTGGTGTGCTGCTTTGTTCTGTCCATTCTCATGTTTTTGTTTTTATGAACTGATTCTTGTGCTTCTTCCTGTCTTCGGTAAATGATTCTGGTTTCATCTGTGCCACTGTAGTTTATTTCACAGAGCTGATCTAATGCCCAGACAGCTTCTCTGATAAAGACCCACTAGCTACTGCAAGCCTGTATGTAAAAGTGGCATGGTGGGTACTTCAAGTAGACTGACTTCCACAATAACTCTACAAGATAGGCCCTTAGCTAGTATATGCGAATTACTTGAATGCTTACTGAGTGCCCAATATTATTCTAAGATGTTCATATCTTACCTCATTTGTTTTACATCTTATAATTCTTATGAGGTAGTTTCCATCACTACTACTCAGTGGTGAGGAAACTGAGGCAGAGAATACATAGCTAATAAGTACTGTTCAGAACCCACATAACCTAATCCCAGAGCCTGTGCTAATAACCCTAAGGATGCATTTTTTGTTTTGTTAGCAGATTAAGAGATGTGGTTTACCAAGATGATAGCTATGTTGGGTCACGATGGCTAAACCAGAAATGAAACCATGTCTATCTCTTTGGCCTATTCTCTTTTCAGCATGACATATTCTTTCCGACTTTTTTTTTTTTTTGGCCTTTCTGTGGCTTGTAATAATCTTTATCTACTTCAACCCCTAACACACACTTTAGACTTTGTCATACTGGATGATATATTCTATTATTCTATTGTATTCTTTTTTTGCAGGGCAGGTACCACGAATCTAACTCAGGACCTCACACTTGCCAGGCAGGCATTAAGCCACTGAACTATCCCCGGCCCCTACTGTACTCCTGTTCTGTTCTGTTCTGTTCTGTTCTGTTCTGTTCTGTTCTGTTCTATTCTATTCTATTCTATTCTATTCTATTCTATTCTATTCTATTCTATTCTATTCTATGTGTTGTTGGGGACTGAGTCTAGGACTTTGCATGTGCTACCCAGACAAGCACTCTACCAATGAACTACACCCCTAGTTCCAGATGATTATCCTAGTATTCACCTGGAAAGGGGGTGGCCACCAGAATTATTTCCTTTACTGTATAAATGTTTTTGTCCTAAGTTCTATATGAGTTTTTGATTAGAAGTAATCTTTCATTCATCTAAATAACAACACTAATAAAGAGTACAAGCTCAGAGATTTCTAGGTGCCAGGCATTGTGTAAGTCATATAATGTAATTCTCACCAAAAATAAAAACTTTGAGTTAGGTAACTTATTTGCCACTTTCACTTTACAGGTGAGAAAACTTAGACTTTCAGAAGTCAGTAAACAGTGGAAGAGTCAGAATTTGATCCCAGGTAGTCTGATGAGAGGGTTTATGCTTTTGAACATTTATTATTTAAATTTCTTATGCGGGGCCAGGGATGTAGCTCAGCAGCACAAGCGCCTGCCTGGCAAGTGCAAGATCCTGACTCTGATTCCCAGTACCAAAAAAAAAAAATTTCCTTATGGTTTGAATCATACTTTTTCTACTTGGTTCTCTGCTATTGGTCTCTCTTTTCACCAATCAAGCTATGGCTACCTTCCTAAAATGCCAACCTGGTAAGTCATTTCCCTGCAAGAATGACTGCTGCCTCCCATTGTATATGTGAGAAAAGAAGAACAGTAATGTCGAAGAACTGTTTACTAGTAATCATTTGAGTAGGTTATATAATATTATTCGTAAGTCACTATGGTATAGTGGCTAAGCGCAATGGGTATTGCATTCAGAGACACGAGTGTGAATCTTGGTTTCACCACTTACCAATCTTAAGACCCTGGGGCAAATAATCTCTACTTCTTTGTATCTTTGTTTCTACTTTTTAAATACTAATTATAGTGTGTTGTAAGCATTGAAAGAGATACTGTAAGGAGTGAACACAGTACATACATATGCCTATGTCTGACACATAACTAATAATTGCTTAACATTACCTATAATTATTATTAAATTTTTTGGATGTAGGTCTTTCTATGTAATGCAGGCTGGCCTTGAACTCACAGCAATCCTCATGCCTCAGCCTCCAAAGTGGTGGGATTACAGGCGTGTACCACCATGCCTGGCTTTATTAGATTCATTCTATTGGCTCATATTACCAAGAGTATCTGCCTCCCCCAAATTTGCCTTTTTTTCTATCAATATTTTTTATTTATGAGAAAAAAGACACAGAAAAGAAAGACAAAAAGCAAAAGAGACAAACAACAACAACAAATACAATACAATAACATAACATAAAGATTTACAAAACAAGATGTTAGGAATTTGACAATGGTTGTAATATCGCATGTTGTTACCTTCAAAGGGATTGTTTAGTTTAACAGATACAGACATGTAAAACTGATATAATCATATGAGTATTAACTGTTCTTTTTCAGTAACTAATGCGTTTAGTAGTATACTCATTTTAACTATCTTATGTATACATATATACAAATTTATGTCTTTTTCCTTTTTCCTTCCTTCCTTTCTCCTTTTCTCTTATAATACCTCTTGTTATCTTCAAAACAACTGCCCATACCATCAGGCATAATATAATCAAACAAAATAGTACAGAATAAAACCAATAAAAACAAAACAATGGAAGCAATACAGTACTTCAAAACAATAGTAAAACAACACTGGTTACCATAATGCCTCTTGTTATCTTCTAAGCAGTTGCCTGTATTATCAGTCATAATACAATCAAACAAATCAAAACAGAATAAAATCACTCAAAACAAAACAATGAAAGCAATACAGGGCTTCAAAACAAGGTGATCAGATATCAGTAATGGCTACCATAATGTATTTTGTTATCTTTGAAATAGCTGTTTATGCCATCAAATATAATAAAATTAGACAAACTGAAATAGAATAAAACCAAACTAAACAGAACAATGAAAATAATACTGTGGACTCAAATCACGGTAATAGATTAACAATGGCCACTGCCTTCCCTTTTTAGACACTTCTTCCCCTTTCATTTTTATAATATGTGTTGTGTACTTTGAATCCTACTAACTCCATTAGTTTTTTTGTACTAGGGAGGTAACATGGTGTTCATTCATGTGACTCTGGATCATTTCATCCATGAACATGATCTTAAGTTGTATCCATTTACCTACAAAAGGCTTGAGGTTATCTTTCTTTATAGCTGAGTAGCTTTCCATTGGATAAAAATGCCCATATCTTTTTTGTCCACTATGAGCTAATAGGCAAGCTACTCCCACTTCTTTCTGGTTCCCTGTCACATATAGTATTGTTCTCTCTCCTTTGATTTTCAGTCTATGAACCCCCCTTTCAAGTTTAATGTGTTTCTTATATAAAGCATATTGATGGATCCTGTCTCCTGATCCACTCTGCTGTGTTTATTTTTATTGGTAAATTGAGGCCATCTACATTAATGGTTAAGGCCAACATGCACTGCCTTGTCTCTGCCATGCTATTTTTCTGCCATTGGCTGCCTACTTTTCCTCTCTATTCAATTGTCTGCCCTGCCTGGTGATATCCCTCTGCCACTGTTTCTGGAGCTGTGGTCTTTTTTTTTTTCATCTCTCTCTAGAATGTCCTTTAGTATTCTTTGTAGGGCTGGCTTGGTGGTCATAAATTCCTTCAGTTGTTCTTTGTCATGGAAGTATCTTGTTTCTCTGTTAATTTTGAAAGACAGTTTTGTAGATTACATCAATCTTGGTTGGAAGTTGTTTTCTTTCAGGACTTGAAATACTTTACTACAAGCTCTTCTTGACCTGATGGTTTGTGTTGAGAAGTCTGTTGTGATTCTGATGGGTTTTCCTTTGTAGGTGATCTGTTTCTTTTCTCTAACAGCTTTTAATATTCTGTTTTTGTGTTGAATTTCTGGGATCTTGATTATTATATGTCTGGGTGTAGATTTATTTTGGTTATGGCTAGCTGGAGTTCTATACACTTTGCTTATCTGAATGTCACTTCCTTTTTCCATGCTTGGGAAGTTTTCTGATATTATTTCTGTAAATAGACTTTTAATGTCATTTGTGTTGACCCCTGTTTTTTCACTCACACCTTTTATTCTTAAGTTATGTTTCTTTGGGTCGTCTTGCAGCTGTTGAATTGTTACTTCCAGGTTCCTTGTTATTTTTAAGAGATCTTGCCTCTCACGATCACAAGCTGCAAACCTGTCTTCAAGGTTTGAAAGTCTATCTTCAGTTTCCTTCAAGTGGTTTTGCCAACTTTCAATGGAGCTTTTAATTTCCTGGTTATCTCTTTGAATCTGTTTCATGTATTCTAAATCTTTTCTGTATTGTTCATTCAAGGTTTCCCTCATTTTCCTATGCTCCATTTTTCATCCATGTCTTCTTTAGAGATGCCTAGCAATTATTTTATTATGTTTTTCATTTCTTCTTTTTACGTGAGTTAGTATTTTTGTTCTAATTTCTTTTATAGCCTCATGAAGTTGTATCTTTACTTCAGTCGCCATCACCTCAAAAACTTCAGTTGTGTGACTCCTGATCCCTTCTGCATTTGCATTTCCTGGACTTGCTCTGCTTGGACTGGAGGCCAGAGACTGCCTTTTGCTTTATTGTCTTGACATACTCCTGGGTTCTTCTGGACAAATGGGTACTGGGGTCCCAGGCACTCCCTGCATTGGCTACAATTTCTCTGAAGTGAGACTGTTTGGTTCTTCTAGCCAGTGCTGATTATGGATATCTGAGGGTGGCCACTGGGTGCACTGGTGCAGCGCTGTCTGCAGCTTTTCCCCAGCCTGTGTTGAGAAGGTGTGCATGAGCGCCCCTGCTGCTTGCAAACTTGGGCTGGTCACCAGCGGGGATCCTCCACTACTGCCCCTGGAGCATGTGTGGGGATGCTGCCTCCAGACCAAGCTGGCTACCTGCAGGGACCCTCTGAGATCACCCCTAGAATGCACACAGGGGCAGGACTTAGTCCGAGCAATTTCCACTAGTCTGTGTCCAGCTAGAAGCTGCTGGAGGAAGCCGGGAGCAGCCCCGACCCTGGGCCCACCCAGCCTGGCTCCAAAATGGTTCCTGGCCAATCGCTCTCTCCCGTGGGAGGACGAGTCCTCTGCACTCACTGTCAGCCAGTTCAGTCTTTCAGGTCTGCTTCCCCTGTCCACTGCCACTCTCCTCCAATGCTGCCTCTCTCTGTAGAGGCCTCCAGGGTCACTGCCACCATATCACCTTGATTGTGTGTCCCCAGGTTCCAGCAGCTCCTCTTGTACAGTGGGTCCGGCTCCAGCAAAGGTGCCACCAGCTACTGCTTTCTTCATTTAAGCTTTTCTTTTACTCTTTCTGTGGGCTTCAGTTCTCTCTTTAGATGCTTCCTGGGTCCAGGGGACCCACTTACTTCCTTCTTGTCTTCCCCATGATACTGTATTTTAGCATCTGGACTGTATCTCTCAGGAAGGCTGTTTACTCTGCTGCTTACTGTTCCGCCATCTTCCCAGAACCCAAATTTTAACTCCGAATTTATCTTTAATTCTTTTAAACCTCAATTTATCTTTAATTTTCCCAAAGACTGTTCAAGTATCAGTTCTTCTTGTAAGTTTTCTCTGAGTGTGGTCCTGCTGCTATTCTCTCATAATTCTATTTCTATGCATCATAGTTCTCATGTTATTACAACTTTTAGTTTTGTTTATCTCACCTTCTGGAAAGTATCAGATAGTAAACATTTTAGCCTTTAAGGGCCATATAATTTTGGCTGTTCTACTCAACTATGCTGTTACAGCATCAAAGTAGCCACAGACAGTATATAAGTAACCAGGTGTAGGCATGCTCCAATGACATTTGCTTTATAAAAACAGGCAGTGGCAAACTGATCCACTGGCTGTAGTCTACCAGACCCAGTGGCTAGACTGGTGGTAAACCTAGGACACGCAGATGAACCTATGAAAATGAAATCTTGGCTCTGTTGGCATGTGCACTAAGTGCATGAGTGATTTTTTCTAAACTAAAACCTCAGGATGTATTCAGGGTTAACTGTGGTATTGGCACTTTGTGATAAATAAGTGGGTTTTGGGTTGTAGTTTGGGCACTCAGAGGTTCGCCATCACTGGGCTCGACCACTAACTAGCCGGGGGTAAGAGGCTTTCTTCTGTGTCTCCTTACTCACAAGCTGCCTCTATAGTTAACTGAATTTAGTGGGTGGCTATGTTAAATGTTAATGAAAGGTCTAAATTGTGTTATATCCTCTGTAAACCCTTTTTTCAAATTCATCCTTCATAGCATCTTTATATGTCCTTTTAAAACCCACCTATCACATCTGACTGTCATTAGTTGTTGATGTAAGCATCTACTGTCAGACTCTATTTTGTGTCTTCTGGGTGGACATGGAGGAAACACTAAAATGACTATTAATAGAATAAATGAATTTAAATTTATTTCCAGTTTTAAGCCTAACAGAATAAAATAATTGTCTTGGCCCAGGGACTTTCCCTATGCCTGCAACTTGAACTCACTTTGTAGTTATGTGGGGGCTCTTCATAAATGTTGCATGGAAATGGTGAGAGGCAGTGATTACGGAAGGAGGGAACAATCAGAATTCCTGGCATGTCATTCATATCCATGCTCACCATTCTGCTATAGTCATGGTACACTGCTAACCTGAAAATCTGAAATCCTTCAAAATCTGAAACTTTTTGAGGACTTGCATGATGCTTAAGAAGTTTCAGTGCATTTCAGATTTTGGGTTTTCAGATTTGGGATGCTCAACTGGTAAAAGTGCAAATATTCCAAAATCCAAAAATTTCTGCAAAACACTCCTGTTCTAAGCATTTTCGACAAGGGGTACTCAACCTATACTGAGAATAAAGGAAGTAAGTCTGGCAGGTGATTTTTCCGCTAAATTTGAGTAATTCCCAAAGTGATGTTTGGTATTTAGAACTTCTCTTGGTAGGTATGTCAGACTCCATGGTGTGGAGAAAAGTAGAGTACAAGAAAGGGTAATTATTAGCTTATGCTGCTGAGTAGGTACACACTGCTCAGAACATATAAAACTACTGACTGAAAATGTAATTTGGGGGCTCGGTGTGTAGCTCAATGTAGAGCTCCTGCCAAGCATGTATAATGCCCTGAGTTCAATCCCTAGTACTGCAAAACAGAAAAAAAAAAAAGATGAAAATGTAATTCTGCTTTGCTGTGTCTAAAATATTGTTTAAAGCTCTTTTCTAAATATCCTTTTTATATCACAACCTGTTCAGTGCTCTACTAGCCCTTTACCAATATCTTCTAAAAATACACCTATGAAAATTAGCAAACTTATATAATGTAAAGCAAATACTCAGAATAAGGAAAAGTGAGAGCCACACTAAGAACTGTTAATTCTTCTCATGTAACTACTGATATTTGTGCTTTCAAGCTTTAGTCTAATAAATGCTTTGCAATCTTTGGTCTTTGCTTGTGAAATTTTTTGAACAGTCAATCTGAATTTTAATAAAGAACCATTTGGACTACATACCTATTTGGAAGGTGATGACTGCCAAAGGTTGTGCTTCCCCCAGGACCCACAAATAACCTCAGTCCTTCTTCTGCAATACATAAGTAAAATGTTTGTTGTATGTACAATCACGAGACTACAGTCACCTAATTCATGTTATAGTAATTCATATTTCACATTTCAGTTTATTTAAGAACTAAAGATTAAAAACCAGGCAATTTAAAAACTATACTACAGTCACTTCTTATCAGCTTTCCTAAAGCTCTTTTTCTTTTTACTGAGTATTGAAAATAGTGTTTCCTACAAATTTTCCTCTTTACTGTTATATACTCTCTTTTCACACGGGCATGTGTAATTGTACCTTTCAAACTGGTAGCACATAAATTATCGTTTCAGGAAAAATACTAAGGAGGGACTGAAGGATTCTGTTGTTCTCTGCTGTTTTAAAACCATGGTCTCAACCCTTCAAATTATAAGAGACTTGAAGCATTATGGCAGACAGAGATGTAGCCATTGAAGGAATGAATGCGGGAGGCCTTGAACCATAATTTGAAGGCAAAGTTTTCTTTAAAAATTCTCCTTGTTTTTAGGGAGTGCTAGGGATTGCTAAGTACTTGCTCTACTACTTAACTACATTCCCTAAAACCGATCACTTTGAACTAAAGTTTGTTCATTTTCCAAATTCAATATTCATTCTCAGACATAAGCTACAAAGTTATCTTGAGATTTTTATGGGCATGAAATTTATTTTACAAATATGCAGTAACAGTATGATGGTCTGCCGCCTTCCTGCTAATGACACGGACTACACAGACCTGGATTACAGAAGTCTATACCTTCTGACAGTTCTCTACACACCTTCTGCACTGGAGTCTAGGCTGAAGTCTTGACTTTGTAGTATTTTTTCCACAATATCATCTGCATCCACTCTGGTGTCATCAACTCGCTTCAGCTGAGATTCTACGGAATCCTGTTTCACTGGGCATCTTTGAAAACAACCACAGTTTTTTCCTTTTTATTATGTTATAAGAACAAAAAAAATTACACTTACATTTATCCTTTAAACTAAAAGGATACCTATTGAGTTTTTCAGAGGGTGTATCTTCTTTATCAGCGGTATCAAGATCTGGCTCAGCTATTTTCTGTTCCATTTCATCACAAGGCTCTAAAATACTTTCAATTCCTGTTGATGTACTTCCCACTGACGTATTTCTTCTGTGGCAGAACTCAGAGAAACTAGATGACCGGGAATGACATGTGCTATATCCTGTCAGAGAAAAATCACTTTGGATATGATACTAATATCAGACACTTGCAATCTATAAAGTCCTTCTATACCACAGCAGTTTCAAAACCCCTTGGAACAATAAGGAATTCAATTTTACTATTAACCTCTACCTGACACTTTGGACTGCTGGCTTGCATAGCTTGATGTTCTGGAATGTCCACAGGCACCCAGCTCGTCGGGAACAGAGGCACTCTTTGCTGAAAGATCTGCAATATGTCGTAATACAGCAGGCATTACTATTATTGCAAACAAGTTAGTGTTCAATTTGTATTGTAATTTGCATTTGTAAACTATGCCAAGTTCATTACCAAGAAAAATACATTAGAAAGTGACAGATATCCCTCTATATCAGTAAAAGGGAAAAATGCATTGAAAGAAACAACAACAACAAAAAAACTTACATACATTTTTTGTGTGTGTATGTGGCACTGGAGACTTTGGATTGAGTTACACCTGCAGCCCTTTCTAAATTTTTTATTCTGTGACAGGGTCTCATTAAGTTGCTAAGCTATCCTGGATTGGTTTCAATTAACGAACCTCCTGCCTTGGCCTCCTGGGGTGCAGGGTTTGCAGGTGTGTGCTGTTGCACCCAGCTAAAAAGAAGATCCTTAAATATTTTAGTTCATTGAAGAATTACAGTATTTTTAATAACATTTAGCAGCACTCTATCTTAAAATTAGTATTGCTTTTGTGTTTAGCACTATTTAAATAAAAGTAAGTAAGGTTTATTCTTATACGTTCTCACAAAATTACAGGATTTCACTAGTTTATGAGGAAATCTTGCTTCCTCCAAAATCTGACACAGCAGTAAACTAAAGAATACTTTATTATTTTGTGTTAGTGTTGCTAGTGCTAGGCTATAATTTGGGCAATGTCTGTGGCTTACATCAACACAGCATGGAACACAGCACTGAGGAGAAATTTCTTTAGAAACTGATTATAGTACTCATTTTTATCAGTTTGTGTATCTATAAAAAAAGCAGCACTAAAGCCACTTCTGGTACTGTAGTTCCCTGGTCACATGCATAGTCCAGATACCAATTATATTATTTCCAGGAGCAGGCTTCTTCTGCACAATGCAAAACTGTTTTCATTAGGGTGAAACTACAACTGCTTTTACCTTAGAAACAGGACAGTAATATAGTTATTATAGTAGCAATTCAGTAAATGATATTGTACACAGCTGGACTAACAGATAATCTACTAGGTCTATATCGATCTATGTCTGTCTGTCTATCTATCTATCTATCTATCTATCTATCTATCTATCTAATAACAAGTACCAGCCTGCTAGAGTCTACAAGACAGCAGTAGAGAAGACGCAGTTAGTGGGTATTTATTTTCTCAATACAGAATTTAAGCCATTTAAATGTTGAAGGGAAAGAAGTTAATGAAAAAGTTAAAAACAGACAAAGGACTTGCTGATCTTAATTCAGGAAATTTCATAGCCATTATTATCTGCAAGAAACTATATCACTACACATTTGAAAAGGTAGTGAAAATGTTAATCTGATCACTTCACCTTTCTTTCTATTTTTCAAATAATACATCCTGCTCACATTACTTGGGTGATAGAAGGAAGCTCCTCTGTCTTTTTCCTCCAGACAACTTGACATCTTGCACACTTTTTTTTTCGGTTTTTGTTTTGTTTCATTTTGAGTTTTTAGTGTAGTCTCACTACGTTCCCTAGGCTGGCCTGAAACTCCTGGTTTCAAGCAATCTTTTTGCTTCAGATGGGACTACAGGCATGTACCTCCAGGCTGGTCTTTAACTCCTAGAAGAGATTCTGATTTGCTGAAAATTATCCTGGAAAAAATGGATCTGCTTGTTTGTAATGCACAAGTTCAGTCACCAACACTGATTTACTGAGTTCAGAACCCTGTCTGTTGGCACTAGCAATCTGTTTTAACAAGCCCTCTGGGTGATCTGGATGCACACTAAGGCTTGAGAATCATCGACAGAAGGAAAGAGACTGCTAGAAAAGAAGCAACACTTGAGAGATTACTGGCACAAGTTGTTGGGCATGCAGAATGGGAAAAATCTTGAAGTCTCCTGTTCTAACTGTGGAGTCGATGCATTCAATGGGTGTGTGGAGGTGGGGTTTATTGCAACATTCACCTATCAATCTGTCATAGCACACCACTACAGACAAAATAAAACATTGGTTTAACTATAATTAAAACTCTGATGATACTTAGTGGCCCATTTCAGGTCACACGTCCATGAAATTTTAAATCTGGAAGGCCTTTGGGGGATCTTTTAGGTGATCAAGTAGTACTGTTTGTCATACATCACAAAAAAACAGCAAGCTACAAGTTCATACCTGCTATTCCAAGATGGACTTTGAGGGTCTCTCCACCTTTTCTGTCTTCTTCCAAAGACTCAGATTCGCCAGCAATTGGTATAGACATTGATGTAGAAGGAGGCCTGTAAATAAACATTTCTAAGAATCAGAGCTAGAATCTTGGGTGAGCTGAACGTTGGAAAAACTGTTAGAGACCACTTGCATACAGTATAGTCTTAGAAAGCCACAGGTCTCAGGCATGCTAAGCAAGCAGTCTCCCACTGAGCAACATTCCCAGCCCAATGTCAGCCTTTTGAATGTGAAAGTAATAAACATCAGCAAATAATGCAGTCTGATCTCAGTCAGAGTTGTTCCTCCTTCAGCTTTTCTTCCCCTCAAGCCAAAGCCCTTTGCCCACTCTCTTTTTTTTCTCAGTTAGAATTTTTGCCTGTAGGTTCATGCTGCTGTCTCAGTTTGAATTTTTATTATCACTAAAACATTGGCGTCCCATGTAGATCACACTCTGGAGACCCTGGTGGGATGTGTGGAATGAATCAAGGACAGGACCTATTAGATCTGAGACCTCTGGACATGAACCTTGTCTGTACTAAGCAGCTGCTTGGTCTTCCCTTTTCCAGCACAGTGGTGAATGGGGTGACTCTGAGCGCGCGGACACTGGCTAACCATGTCTCCAAAAACACAGTATGGAAATTTCTAAAGCTTCAGCCCATGAACTGGACTTGTCCACAGAGTATGCAAGTGACAGATTCAGTGGACCACCTGGATTCTCCGCTCCATCACCCCCAGGAACAGAAGAGTTCAGCTCAGTAGGTGGGATTTGATTCAGTCACTGGCAGAATTACCTAAGTTCTGAATCACAACCACAGAAATGTAGAGCTCAGACTCCCCAGAGCTCTGTCATATGGCCTCACCTATTTGGACTGAGGCAGAGCAGAACTCTGGACTAATTTATATTCTAAAATAAATAGGATTACAAGGAGGACTATCAGACTTTTTTTTTTTTTTGTCTTCTATGGTGTTTCTTTTGTAAGTGCCAGGGTGGGAGTATATTGTGCTGATAAGTGCTAATTACTGCTTTTACTTCTATAGTATTTTACCATGTCATGTTGTGTTCTCCTACAGTGAGGACTGCTTCACAGGATTTGCTAAATTAGTGTTTCCGCTAGTTCATCAACTGTGTGCAATTTCCTTGTATCTTTTCTCACTTTCCATTTATATTTTCTCCTCATCTCTTCTTTCCCTCCCCTCTCACATCCTTTCAAATTTCCCCTTCTTCTTTTGTGTACAAATACCTTCTTTTCCCCCTGGGCTTCTTTTTTGGCACCAGGGACTGAACTTACAACCTCGCGCTTGCCAGGCAGGTGCTTAAGCCACTGAGCCATACTCCCGGCCCTAGTTTTTTCGAGGCAGGGTCGCACTATGTAGTTCAGGCCGGCCTTGAAGTCACTTTGTAGACCAGGCTGGCCTTGAACTTATAGGAATCCACCTACCTCACACTCTTGAGTGCTGCCATGTCTGGCAAATACTATCATTAAAACCTATTTTCTTGTGGTTTGTATGTGTGGGGCGTGTGTGTGTACACAACTGTGTATAAGAGTTAATTGTTTGAGTTCAATCCCCGGTACCAAGAAAAAGGGGGGCAGTTTAATTGTTGCTTTTGACTCTACAGTGTCTTACCTTGGTTGGTCAGGTTCTCCTTCACCAAAGGTTGTTTCTTTGGTCACCTAACTTTGTGTTTCTGCTAGTTTAGTCACTGGGTCAAATCGTCACATATCCTTTCTCATTTTTCATTTATATTTGCTTTGCTTTGCTTGCCTGCCTACCTACCCACTCTCTTGCCCTTTCTCTCTCTTTCTCCCTCTCTCTCTTTTCCTTCTTTCCTTTCCCCTCGAAGTCTCTCAAACCTCTCTTCCCCTTCATTTCCAGGTATACAAATAGTATATCAAAATTTTTCTTTCACTCTTTCTTTTTCTTATTTTTCTTCTGTTTTTTAGCCTATGCTTTGTTATTACTATCTTTGTCTTCTTGAATTTTTGAAAGAGTTGAGAATTTTAAAAACAAATTTTAAATTATATGTTGATATATGGTTGGTTCTCTGGATATTGATATTACTAGCACTTTTTCTTGCCTTGCAATGCTGTACTAGAGATTTACCCTAGTACTTTGAATAGGCTGAGTGGGTGACTTCAAGCTGAATTACACTCAAAACATCCCAGGGAGAAGTTTACTTGCTAAAGATACTGCCACAATAGTGCAGAGTTTTCTATCCTAACCGATCTACAAACTTAAACACAAGAATCATGAAAAAATAAGGCAACAAAAATTTGTAACTCCCTAGATGCTAGTCCTATAGACTTATGTGGATGAAATACAAAAGAATCAAAAACTCTAATAGTTAAAATGATTAAAGAGATCAAAGGAAAACAACTGTAAGCAGCTGAATGACTCAATCACTAAGATGATCAATAAACTTGAAGACGATATGGTGGATCCCAGAGTTACCACTGTTGTAACATATGAACAACTTAGGTTATGACTGGAATTTTAGGTTTAATTTATGACTAAAGTCTTGAGTTATGATGTAAATACCAGCAGCTTGTGCTTCCAGATGGTCTCAGATACAGATTTAACTCTTAAAAAATTCCGGAAGGAACATTACGACATCCTTTCCTGTATGGGGTTATTGAGAAATCCTGGGTCAGTGTCTCTCTAAGGACACTGAGATCTGCCTGTGAACAGCAGAGAGACTGAATGCTGAGGAGAGGAGCTTCAGCCTTCAGTTGACAACCTGAGTCACAACCAGCCCTTGGGAATGAACTGAGTTCAAAACTCTAGGGTCCACAGCACAAAGAGCCAGCTGAATGGATTAAGGAAGATAATGCTAGATATCAAGACCACTTCAGTAAAGAGATAGAGGCTATGGAAAGGAAGCAAGCAAACACCCTGGAAATAAAAAACACAACTGAAAGTCTCAGCAGTTGGCAAGATCAGTCAGAAGAAAGGATATCAGGACCTAAAGACAAAGTTGATGCAGTCTGTAATAATGAAAAAACAAGAGACAACCAAAAGATTATCCAAGAACTCCTATATGACTCTGTAGAACAAATTCAAGGAATATTGAATTTGATGAAGGGGATGATATAGAGGCTAACAGAAAACTTATTCAGTGAAATTATTGCAGCAAATTTCCTAAAGGTAGGTAAGGAAATTGATACCTAGGAAAAGGAGACATTTAGAACCCAAAATACAACCAGAAAAGAACCTCTCCACAACACATCATAGTCAAAATGCTAGAAACTCAGAACAAAGAGCAATTTTCTAAAAGCTGCTAGAGAGAAGTGCCAAGTGATCTGTAAGGGTAAACTCATCTGAATAACAGCAGACTTCTCCACACAAACCTTAAAAGCCAGGAGGGTGTTAAGTAAAACTTGTCAAGTTCTAAAAGAAAATAATTGCCAGCCCAGATTACTGTATCCTAGAAAGTTATTCTTATCACGAGGAAAAAAAAAAAAAGACGTCCCACAATAAGGATGAACTAAAGAAATTCATGACCACCATTTCTGCCAGTACTGCAGAAAATACTTAAGGCAATTCTAAAGAGAGACAAGGAAGACAACAGTATCCAAAAAGCCATGGGAAATACAACATATCAGATCCTTAGCAGCATCAAGAGGGAGATTTATAGCTGTGAGTGCCATCTTAGAAAACAGAACGCTCCAAAATAAATAACCTGATGACACACCTGAAAGTTCCAGGAAAACAAGAACAATCCAAACCCAAAACTAACAGAAGGAAAGAACAGATAAATATCAGAGTGGAAATTAGTGAAAGCGACTACAAAACATAAAAAGGCTCAATGAATGAGTTGATTATTTAAAAGGATAAGTAAGACCAATAAACTCTCACCCAAACTTAACTAAAGAGAAAGAGAAAACCCACATCAATAAAATTAGAAATTAAAAAAGCAAATTACAACAGACATACTGGAAATTTAGAGAGTTATTAGAAACTTATAGTCCAATAAATTGGAGAACCTAGAAGAAATGGATAAATTGCTACACACATATGACTTATGCAAATTGAACCACTAAGAAACACAAATCCTGAACAGACCAATAAAAAGCAATGAAATTGATGCAGTCATAAAAACTCTACCAATGAAGAAAAAGCCAGGACCTGATGGATTTACGCCTGAATTTTGTCAGGGACCAAGGTTGGCAGGTGATAATCATGTTGACAAGAACTTATCCTGACTATAATGTGCTATATACAATCAATAATTGTATACATTATGTAATATTAGTGGATAATTTGGCTGAAACGTTTTCTTATGTCGGTTAGAGAAGAATTAACGCTAATATTTCTTAAACTGTTTCATATAATTGAAAGTGAAGGAATGATTCTAACTTCATTCCATGTAGCCAGCATTACATTGATAACAAAATAGGGTAAGGACTCACCAGAAAAAGAAAATTACAGACCAAAACCCTTGATGAAAGGAAATGCAAAAAATCTTCAATAGGATACTTTCAAACAGAATTCAATAACTCATTAAAAAGATCATAAACTATGGCTAAACTGCCTTTATCCCAGGGATGCAAAGATGGTTCAACATATGTGACTCAAATATAATAATTACATTATCAGAATCAAGGATAAAAATCACATATTACTCACAATAGCTAAATCTTGGAAGTGAACTATATGTCCATCCACAGATGAATGGATAATGGAAATAGGACATTTATATACAACAGAGTACTGCTATGCCATAAAGAATAAAAGCATGTCATTTGCTAGAAAACTGATAGAACACGAGAACATAATGTTAAGTGAAATAAGTCAGACATAGAAAGTTAAGTATCACATGATTTTCTTTTATATGAGAAATCTGAAATAGAAATAAAAAATAAAAAAAATAAAAATTAGAGATGGGTGGGAAATAAGGCAGACTTTTGGAGATAGAGAAGGGTATTGGGGGAAGGAGTGCTAAGGGATGAGGTAAAAGGATCAAAAACAATCAAGGTATGTTACATGGATGTGCCAAATTCCCAAAGTGAGTATCACTAACCTGTATCACAAAAATGCACTAATAAAAGGGAACAAAACGACAAGGAAACTTTTTTTTTTTTGGTCTTTTTGAGATAGGGTTTCATTATGCAATTCAGGTGATCTTGAACGCACATTGTAGCCTAGGCTGGCCTTAAACTTGCAGCAATCCTCCTGCCTCGGCCTCCTGAGTGCTGAGGTTACAGGTGTCTGCCACCACACCTGGCTGGGAAAAGCATCTTTTAAAAACCTGAATAAAATTCACTGAGAAAAACTTTTTTTTATATAACATGAGGTGAGAAGAGAAAGGGCACTGCCCAGCCATGGAGTCCTTGAAGGGCGAGAACTCTCTGGGTGTATGCAGAAGCTGACAGTGAAGGGTGCTTCAACTGTCAGCTTAAGGTGCACTTTGGGGAGGCATCTCTATGTTGAGGAAGGAGCTACCAAGTACCTTTGTACCTGAGCTCTGAAGGAGAATACCTTGGGCTGTCTGCCCATTAAATGCTTATTTAATATTCACAGTTCAATGTACATTCCTCTGAGTAAACAATTCACCTGCCCCAGGGAGAATCTATAGAGCCCCAGCAGTTTAGATTGCTTTTTGGGCTGGATTCTCTGGGGGTAGGTGATAGGTCTATTTTCATGGCTAATTCAAAGCTCCTGTTCCAAATGGAAGCTGCAAAATAAGGAAAGAAAGTTTTGAGTTCTAACAATTAATTTTTTAACTACAGGAATATTTTATTACAAAACATTCATAACCTTTTAAGGTTGATATTCCAGGGAGAACTACAACTTCTTAGAAAGTACCTCTTTCTCTTAGTAACCCTGAAATAGCAAGGTTAGAAGGTGACTGAAGGGACAATGAAGCTGACCCATTTCATGGCAATTAAATTTTTACTGCATTATCTCAATGGATTCCTCAGGCTGTTCAGGTTCTTGGAAACATATTTAAGATTGTCATCATAGAGGGAGACTGAATTGATCTGTATATGCTGCAATCATGTACTGAAATACAACACTGAAACCCACTAATACAATTATACAATACATACAATTAATGCATGTTAACAAATACTTAAAAAATAAATATTACCATAAAATCTACTTAATTTATAGAGTATTTCCACCTCAGGGTCTCCTAAATTTTAGGCTTACATATCTTTTCAGGACATTTTCCGGAATTTTTCCTGGGAGTGCGTAAAACTCTGTAGAACCCCAAAACCAAACTCTTTTTTTGTCCCCCAAACCTGTTTTTTTTCTTGTATTCTCTATCTCTGTGAATGCCATCACAATTCACAAAGGCACCAGAACTAGAGTCCTAGATATTGCTTCTGTCTCCTTCCTACTCAAATTTCCCTATATCTATTGGATCAATGTCCAAATCCCACATTCTCTTTTTATTATCTTTTCTGCTTGTCATCTCTTTTCCTCCATCCACTAACTACTTGAGATTTGGCCTTTGTCCTGAGTGACTTTGACAGTCTCCTTGCTGGCCTGGCAACCTCTACTCCATACTTCTGTAATTGGGTTTTCTGAAATGTGCCTCTGAACATGTGACTTTCTGTTTTAAAAACTCTTTGATAGCTCCTTTGGGATAAAGTTCAAGTTCATGAAGATGACATACAAGGTCCTTTGAGGTATGGTCTAGACCTATCTCTTGAACTACCAATAGTTATATTTTATTAAACTATAGAACAAAAGAGATGGGGTTATTTTAATTTTACAGTAATGTTAAGATTATGTTCAATGAGGCTGGAAGTGTAGCAGATAAAAATGACCTCCTAAAATGAAAACACTACTGACTGGACAGTTCAAAACTATCCCATGAGCTATAACAGTGCCATGAATTTGTGCAAACTGTTTTTTCTTTCTTAACATCTCCACCCATCACTTGTGCTTAGTAAATTCCTATTTATGCTTAAAACTTAGCTCAGTGTCACCCACTCAGTGAACATTTTCCAGACTTTCAAGAGACACTGGTTGGTGATCCTATCTTCTATGGCTCTGTGACTCTCGTGTTGTGTATAAGTCTTCCACATGTGTGAATACAGCCAGAGCAGGAGCGGGTGTTATTTAGCTGGGTTGGGTGAATATTACCACACAGTGGGAAATCAGTACATAAAAAATTGAATGTATGCGTGAATCCTGGGACTCTGGATAAATTAGCTGCTTACCCTGAGCCTTTATATCCTCCCTCAAAAGTACCACAGAGATGTTTCAAGAATTACACTGAGAGACAGTGATATGTATTAAATCACTTTGATAAAAGGTAATTTGTTTTTTTTAGAATATGAATGCTCCAGAACTTCGCTATTTAAGAGAATTAAATCATCCCTGGATTTTCTTTTCACAAGATTATGCAACTACAGCATACAATTTCTCTCTCAAAATCTTCTTCTTCTTCATCAGCAATTATCAGATCAGTTTCGTCATTTTACAAGAACTGGTGACTATTTGATGAATTGTAGTGAACTACAAGACTCAATTTAGTGTTTAGGGGTAGGTGGCTAGGTTTGCTTGCTAGTTGTCTTTTTTTTTTTTTAAATAAATACTGGCCTTACAGTGTAAAATGTAGGTTTCAGGACAATTACACAATGTATGTAACAAATCTTCTGCTCACAAAGTATTAAAACTAGAATTCAAGTCTGACAATGCTAAAGATATGCTGTAGTTTTGTGTGTGTGGTTCTAAGGATTAAACTTAGAGCATTAAGCATGCTGGGCATGCTACAACTGACCTATATCCAAGCCCTGCTGTATTCTTTATTAGTTTCTCTAATTTTGCATCATGAAAAATTTGAAAACAGACAAAAGCAGTGAGACTAGTAGAATGAACTCCTCTAGCAGTTATTCAGATATTTGTGCTACATACAGATACTGGGTCAAGTCACTCAATTCTTCAGTGCCTTTCTTTTCTCATTTGTTGGACGAGCAGTTGGATTATGCCAATACTTTAAAAATACACATATATGTATATTTAATGTATACGTATATAAACATGTATATTTAAAATATGTTTTCACTCAAAGCCTGAAAATGACAAAAGACCTACAGTTTAAGTAACTTAGAGTGTACAGAGGTCATTTGGTAATAGGTAACAGTAACTTCTATGCAGGTCAGGTCAATCTCCCAGGAAAGGATTTACTTGCCTGAAAAAGCCATAAAATATTAACATAAACATTTAAACAAATGTCTGTTATATTTTCAGATAAGTACATTTATTGAGCATCAACTTACGTTTTAAAACAAGGATCACCAGACATCAGTTGCATACTGATCAAAACCTAAACATAAGAACAAGAAATATTATAAAAATTTTTTTGAGACTGGAAGCCATGTTCCAAATCTATGCTTCCCAAGTAGTATGTAATCCAGTATTTTCTATTTAAAAAACATTAAATAAAATGATTGTTGAATGAGGTTATATCTGTATCAAATAACTCCTTTCTATAGACAGGTTAAAAATCATTTTTAACATTCAAAATCTTGCAGTTTCAAAAATCACGGGTGGAAGACATGAGAATAAAAAGCAAGTGCTTCCCCAGTAATGATCCTCTTGGGTGTGTGGGGCTGTACTGACCTGGTTTATGTGTCTTTACTCCCAGATTCCTGTGGTGTTGAAGCATCTGGTGATGTTTCCCTGCAATCTGCTATGCTAATGCTTCACTGGATATCTGCTGGTGGTTTCTATGAATACAGTTTCTGGCCTTTGTTCTAGATTTAGATCACTTAAAGCTTCTTTTAATTCCTTCTGAAATGTTGTTCTCTGGTTGATGACTACCTTTATTTAAGGACCATTTCACATACTGCCCTCTCTTTGTTTTTGAGACAGGCTATCACTATGTAGCTCAGGCTGGCCTTGAACTCTTATGTAGCCCAGGCTGGCCTCAAACTCACTGAAATCCTCTTGCCTCAGTCTATTGAGTGCTAGGATTACAGGCATGTGCCACCATACCTGGCCTATTTCACATTCTTATGGGAATAATAATGGTAATAACAGCAACAACATTAACAAAGATCATGAATGGATAATTTGTAATGTGCAAGGAATGAGCAAAATGTTTTACAAGTATCATTTCATTTAATCTTCAGTACCCCTATGAATAGCAGAGTGACACTCTCATTTTAAACCTAGAGAGATTAAATGATACTTTCAAGATCAGGGAGCTAACAGAGGG
Source organism: Dasyprocta punctata (assembly GCA_004363535.1). NCBI lineage: Eukaryota > Metazoa > Chordata > Mammalia > Rodentia > Dasyproctidae > Dasyprocta > Dasyprocta punctata. The sequence goes on from RJWM01006705.1 coordinate 21,889, forward strand.
CAGTGATGAAACCTGAAAATGGGACTTCATGTCCTGAACTTCATGGTCTCGATAAATAACAGATACGTATATATTACTGTTTTCCAGCTAAAGACTGCTGTATACCTTCTCTAACTTTATTTCATTCGGATTTCCTCATCCCAGGGCTTCCACTACTAATCTCTTTAAAAGGCAAACATTCTGCTATACTAGTTTTCTCATGACCTCTTCTTTCATAGACCCCTACAATCTGATTTCCAACTCCATTAAGATAGTATTCTTGAATATTCTGAATGTCTCAGGGAGGAGATGGAAAGCACACACACATGCATGCATGTGTGCATGCACAGTCACTCCTTTTAGTGACTATACTCCTGTGTAGTGCAATAGAACAGAGAAGACCAAAGTTGGAAGAGAGGAGATTCTGGTTTTGTCTTTTTTAAAGAATATAGGCAGGGTGGTAGTACACATGGCTAGCAACCACAAGGCCCTGGGTTCAGTCTCAGTGCCACAAAAAGTGAGGCAGGGTGTTACTAGAGCTGTTTGTATAAGAATGGTGTATTAGAGGGAGAGATGATTAGGAGAGGAAATAATCTAAAAAGAAAAACCCTCGATTAGGCAAGTTTTGGATTCTGAAGCATAAGAGAAAGGCTTCCTGGCTTTTGACAGATAGGGACACATTCCATTCATTGCAACAGGAGACAAAAGAAAGGTAGAGAAAGGTAGAATTGTAAATTTTGTGATGGGGAGATAGTGGATTTGAATTTAATAGATTTTAAGTCCTTATTAAGGCCAAGATAAGACCACTGACTTAAAGCAAGAGTGGCCTGTGGAGACAGGAGAAAGAAGGTATGAAATAAACTATCTAAAGTTGAGGAAGGAACTAGAGTACACTGCTGGATGGTGGTGAGTCTTATTTCAATCCTGCCAGCTAGTCTGGTTGCATGATCTTCTCCAGCAATCTTCAGAGAGTAGGACGTAGACTCAGCGCAGACAGAGTTGAAGTCAATTAGGGTTGGAGATTATTCCGGAAAGAGAAATGGGTAAATGAGCAAGAGTATTATTACAAATATGGTTCTCATGGATCATGGAATTAAAGTTGGATAAAGCAGGAAGGTGAAGCAACTGGGGGTTGAAAAATAATGAGAAAGTGGCAAAGTGACAAAGTAGAAAGGTTGAAGATAGCGAGGCGAGTAGACTAAAAAGGATAAAGCGTAACAGACAGTGGTAAAAGAGGGGAAAACTTTATCTGAAATTTTGAAAATGGCCGGTTTTTAGTGATAAGAAAACCTAAATGTGGTCAGGGATGAGGAAATTGAAAAAGAAAATGCTGCTGGAAATTGGCAAAGAAGTGAGAAATGTTAGGCACACTGAGAAATGTTAGGTCAAGAGAGAATATATAGAGAAGACAGTCCACAAGACTAGCTCACTTGCATTAATGGTGAAGTCATCCAAAAGAGAGGACAGGAGAAGGGATGAAAAGAAAAATCGTGAGCCAGGAGGTGCGAGGTGATTACCAGAACACATGACTCCTGATGATATTTGGAAAACATAGCGCAGATGCCCAGAGTGAGTTTTGCTTGTCACTTTCCTAGGTACAAGAAAACCCAGTGACTTCTATGAATACATCACAGCTGCTAAGGAAATCACCTTTTAGAAATTATGGACAATTTAAGGTCTTTATGCATTTCCTTGCCCCCAAACGAGCAATTATGTTGTAGGAGTTGTGTATTCTCTTAAATGTTTGCAACACTAACAAGAAACACCTTAGCATCATGAAGGCCAAAACTTGCTACCTTTCACTGCTTCTTTGATTTGGACAGGGTTTTTGTCCCCGATAGGTGGTATTTCAGTAGAGTGGTTAGCTTATGATCTCATTGATTCACATATTGTCCTTGAAAGATATAGCTATGATTATTGAAATGCAGGGGACCCCATTTGTCAGCATGTAAATCCTGAAGTGTGCTTACTTTAAGAATGGAATTATCCTGTCTTGTATTTTTGGTATCATAGCCTTCCAGTAAGCAGCGACGAGTGGTATTTCCTGATCCAGCAAACTCTGCCAGGTTTAAATCTGCAAATCCCAGCTATGAAAAGAAAGACAATTTTATTAATAGAATATCTAGAGGCTTCTACCATATTCTCCTTAAAATAAACATTCAACCCATTCCCTAGACAAGTCTTCTCAAATTTCAGTCTTTAAAAGTTTTTGCCACCTTAACAATACCTGTTGTTTTATTTGTTTTATAAGTGTCCTTAAATTGGTTTGCTATTTTTTTTTGTACCAGGGACTGAACTCATGACCTTGTGCTTGCCAAGCAGGTGCTGTGCTGCTGAGGTATAGCCCCAGCCCGGTTTGCTTTTTAAACGAAAACTTATTACCTATTTTATTTTTATCTCAGGCATAGAACCTCAAATATATCACAGATCTAATGTGTGACATATTTTCCCATGTACACGAAAATAAACATACCATGGTTACGGTAAAACTAATGCGTATCATACAACAAAAATCACTGCATATAGCAGTGGCACTCACACTACACTGTGAAAAATACCAGCAAACCAATCATGATCATTTGTATATCCACACAGAAAAAAGATCAGACTCTCTATTTTGGTTCTCACTCTACACTGTTAACCCCTAGTAACTAGTTGACATTTCCTGGTTATTCAGTTCTCTTAAGTGAATCACACACTTTCTTTAGTACAAACCCCTTTTCTTCTCTCAGCTTCTAAAACATCTTCCTTGGTGATCATCCTTGCACTGAATCACTCTTTATGGAACTGTCTTTCTCCCTTTCTCATAGCTCTGCTCCATGGCCATCTTCTCTGCTCTACCCAGAAGTTCCTTTTTAACTCTGTTCTTCATTACTACTCAGGTTTGGTCCAATTATCTGCAGTTACTCAAAATTGTTCTACAGCTTTTCCTCCAATGCTGTTCAACCATATTTCTTACTTCAAGTACCAGAAACAAACCTCATTATATAACTATATTTTATAAATAAATTAAGTTTATTCTTCAGGACTAAGTTTGTATAGTCTCTTATTAATAAAAAAACAAATTGAATTTACAATTAATTAAGCACATTCGTGTGAACTAAAAAAAGCACTATACATTTCATACACTGCTGAGATTGTTTGCTTTAAGGTTTTAAAACAGTGGCACACAGAATAGTATTCAGATAAAGGTTTTACCTGCAGACTGCAGCATTATTTTAGTAGCTTTTAACTGGTACAGAAAGAAAAGAATAACCCAGGGAATAGCTGAAGCCCCAAACACAAGTCAGGCATACATCAAGCTACAGGTAATAGCTATCTAATTTTCATATTGTTACTCTGGTCTTACTCCCTTTTAGGAGGCCAACATAGCAGCAGAAAAAGCCTGGATATGTCCAGTGCAAAATGACTTGCATCTGAGCATGTGAAGACTCAAGTGACTTACTGGGTCATACATTATGAACGCATCCTATATCTCATCTATTTTCCCTTTGTCTTTGAACGTCCAATACCTCTTTCCTGTTCTCTTCACCACCCCCATGACCTTGCTTCCTGTTTAAGTCGGAAAATAAGAGCAATCAAAAGAGCACTTAACTTCCCGCCTCTTACTTCCAGCCACTTCCACTCACCTACCTGCACCTGCACCTGCACCTGCACCTGCATCGCACATTTATTTGCCTTTCCGCTCCAGAAGGAAGGACATGCTGGCTGAGTTCCTGAGACCAACTGCTCTCGCCTACTCACTTTCATTACTGCAGCACTTCTTTCTGCTTTTTGGCATTCTAAAATTTCCCTTCTCTATGGGATTGTTCTCATTAGTACATAAATACTCTGGAGTTTCTCCTTTCTTAATGAACAAAACCAAACCAAACCTCACCCTACATCTTTTACTAGGCTGTTAGATCACTTTTCTGTGCCCCAGCGCCAGCCAAAACTTCCTGAAAGTGTCGCCTAAGCTGCCTCCAATTCCGCAGTTCCTGATCATTTGTTCAACGTCATTTCCTCCCTCTCTGTCAACCACAATGTTCTATTCCTTAAAGATGGCAAGGTCACCTCAAGGCCTTTAGCTCTCTTGTTTTTTCCCTGAAATATTCTCAGATGCTCTTGTAGTTCTTTCACTCCATTCACGTCAATGTTCCATGTCATTGCTCTAAAGGATCCTTCTGAGTATCCTAAAATACGTCCCTTGTCACTGGCTTAGCCTGTAGTTATCACTCTTTATCCCTTTTTTTTTTTTTTTTTTTGGTACCAGGGATCAAACTCATGACCTCGCACTTGCCAGACAGGCGCTTGTGCTGCTGAGTTAAACTCCCAGCCCTCACTTTTTATCCTTTACCTGCTCTATTTTTCTACTTAGTAGTTATTATCGTATCATGTCCATACATATTTTACATTTATTTGCTTGTTTGTCCCTCACCCTTCTACTTCTTGTTAGAATGTAAGCTCCATAAAGGCAGGGATTTTTGTCTTTTTTGTTCACTGTTGTGTCCAGTACTTAGAATGACACCAGTAAAATGGTACATGATGGGCCCTTAATATGCATTTATTAAGTAAAATATAGTCCATTGTCTTACTATTCACTGCTGTAATACTAATATTGTCACTAAGTTAAAAAATCTGATTAGTCTCTCATGAACTGTATGTCTGTGCATCCACAAAATTCATATATTGAAACCTTAAATCCCAAAAGGATGGATGGCATTAGTGATGTGTGATGTAACCCTTGGGAAGTAATTAGGTCAGAAAGATGGAGTCTTCAAGCATAGGTTTTTTTTTTTCTTTTTTTGTGCTGTGGAAAACTCAGCCTTGTGTGTGCTAAGGACATCTTTATCACTGAGCTATATGCTTAGCCCTGGATTAATTCACTTTACAATGACAGGCGAGAGCTTGCTTCTCTCTTTGCTCTCTGCCATGTGAGAACATAATGAGCAGCCAGGGATCTGTGCACAAGCAGGGGTCTCTTATCGGACTGGATTCTGCCAGCACCCTGCTCTTGGCCTTTCCAGCCTCCGGAGATATGAGGAACAAATTTCTGTTGTTTATAGTAATTCGTCAGAGCAGTCCAAGTTGACATTCTCCACTAAGAACACATTAAGAAGCAGAACAGGTCAATGTGATGTTAGGCTAAAGGTTATGAGTGAGGTCAATATTTATTGAGCACCTTTTATGAGCCAGACTGTTTTAAACACAAAAACAGTGAACAACAGCACAAATGCTCTAGCTTCAAGGAGCTTACACTATAGTGAGATACTAGACAGTGCATGTTTTCTTTGGTTTTACCAAAATAACTGTCGCACGAAAATGACACACATACACATACAGCCACATCTATGGTAGACATTAATTTATTAAAAAATTATTTTCAGCATCCACATGGTAATGTTAAATATTGGAAACACAGCACTGTTTTTCTTCCAGTGCTGGGGATTGAACCCAGGGCCTTGGGCAGCCTAGACAACTGCCCTACCACTGAGTTATACCTCCAGCCCATATAAAATCATTCTTATTCTCATAGTTAATAATGCATAAAAATAGAAAAAGAAATTCTTATAGTACAATCTGGTAAGTGCTATGATTGAAAAAGATACAATTACAAGAAAAAAAAAGAAAAGTTCTCAGTGGGGAAGGATGATTAAGCTGAATCTTTAATGACACATGAGTTGACAGGATGAAAGTAGGCAGAAATACATGCATGGCTGGGAAAACATTAAGTCACAAGGCAAAGAATCTAAAATAGCAGAGATAATCCAGGAAGTTCATGATAGCAGTATGCTTTGTAAGGATGAGAGAGAGACAGAGACAGAGACAGAGAGAGAGAGAAAGAGAGAGAGAGAGAATTCAGATGGCAGGTATGTGGAAGAGATGAAGTAGCAGAAATAATTTGCAAACCAAAATGTATCATATATGCTACATTACACAATTTTAAATTTCCTTTATATGCAATAAATAGCTGCTTAAGGACTAAAAGTGGAGGAATGATAGGATCTTATTTCAATTTTCTAATAGGTGAATGTATTGACTAAAACTTCAACGGCCAGACACCTAGTGTTCAGGGAGGCAGTATTCAGGAGCAAAGTCATCACACAGAGACTAGGACAGTGGAAAGAGACAAATATGGATTCTTGACGATGTTTCTCAGTCAGTGGATTAACCAAGCAAATCAATATCAGATCTGTGAGGTTAAAAAAATCTCTAGTTGAGGAAAGTTTTCTGTTATTTGTAGCAAAGAATAGCCCAAGTGACATTATAAACAACTAGATCTAGTTTTGTCTAGTTGGTGGTTAAAACTAGTTCAGGTTCTTGCCTCAAATGACTGGAATGATGCATATACCATTCACAGAAAATGTAAATAAAAGAAATATGTAGGTTTCTACTAGTATTAATAATTACTCATTCTTCCTATTCAGCAAAAAGTTGAGCACATTAGTGATTTCATATAGCCAACAAAAGTAACAAAGTGCAGTAGTAACATATTGTTTGCCTTCTGTATTTGCAGGTTCTGCATCTATGAATTTAACCAATTGTGGATGGAAAATATTAAAAAGCTGGGACTGTATTAAACACGTACAGACATTTTTCTTGTCACTGCTACCTAAACAATAGAGCATAACAACCACATACATCATATTTTGATTACATTAAGTATCATGAGGAATACAGAAATGATCTTAAAGCATATGGGAGAATGTATTTTATATGCAAATACTATGTCATTTTATGTAAGAGACTTGAGTTGAATGACCTTAGATTTTGTTATTCTGGGGTTGGGGAGGGTATTGGAACAAATCCTCTACAAATACCAACTGAAGAATGTATACTGAGTGCAAAGAGAACACAGAGAAAAGTTCCTATTCCACTGAGGACAGAAGGGTCTGGGAATACGTCCCAGGTGAGATTGAACTATCAATAAGCTAGAACTTCAAGGAAACTGGAGATCATTCTCTAGTAAGGAAGCTAAAACTAAAGAAAATACACCATAATAGGAAATTAGAAAGACTATGTCTTTTATTGTTAGATACAACCTTCCAATCTCTTAAGTTGCTTTACTTAAAAAACAGTCAAGAGTCAACAATGAGAAGTTAAATCATTTAATTTTTAAACCTATAGACAGCAAATAGTTATATTAGAAGTTACTAAAGAGTAGAAGAAAATCTACTTACCTTTGCATAAGTTTTTCCACCTTTTAACTCCTGCCAAAGATAGAAAACACTGTAAGGTTATCATATAATTAAAGATTTAAAACTAAGCATATGCTAAGTAGTTCCTTAGTATTAACGGACAGTAAAAATGTGATGATGTTAAATTTATCTTCGTGGACTCCTCCCAGTGCCCCCAAATGACCATGTATTCTACTTTATACGCAGCTCTCTCCAATTGGGCTTTTGTCTTCATTTCTCCTCTGCAATAGTCCTTACAATTTTCAGTAATCTCCATTTTATTAAGGCCAAAGGCTCTGTCTTCATCATACTTAGTCTCTGAACAGCATTTGACAGGCTTGGGCACTCCACCTCTTGCATTATTTTTCTCTCTAAACTATACCACAAAGGAAGAAGACAGTCATGTAACTGAGTGGTGTGTCCATAAGCCAAGGATTGCCTAAAGTAAAGATTGCCAGAAGTCAAATCCTTGAGGATAGGATAGGATCTCATTTTGAAACTACAGCACCTAGGACAGAGGCATGAGCTAGTTTCTTCCCCGGAGGTGCCAGAGGGAGCATGGCCCTGCTGACATCTTGATTTTGGATTTTTAACTTCCAGAATGGAGACCCTCTGTATCTCTTGCTTTAAGTCACCCTGTCTGTGGTATCTTGTCATAAGAGTCCTGGGAACTAATACAATGTCTTTTTACTTGTAGGTCTTACTCCTGTAATTGGTCTGTTCGTGTGTGTGTGTGTGTGTGTGTGTGTGTGTATGTTTTTTCTGGCTATTGAACTCAGGGCCTTGTGAGTACTAGGCAAGTGCTCTACTACTGAGCTATATCCCAAACCCTTTGCTATATTTTTATATGGCTACTTTCTTTCAAGTGTTACCTTTTAGTTAAGTTTTTACTGACTTTCTCCAATTTTCTAAACTAATGTCTCTTCTCCAAGTTACTCTTTATTACCCTCACAGTACTTTATACTTAGCACTATCATTATTCAAAACAATCTTATTTGGTTATGTGCTTACTTTCTGACTTTACTGTCACTTCTTGCCCAACTCCTACCAGAAAGTAAAGTCCTCGAGGATACGATCTCATTCTAGCTCACCTCTGTCCTCAAGTACCTAGAACATACATAGCACATTGTAGACATTCACATATTTGTTGACTAGTGACTGATTGCTTTGCTGCACCTAGGCATCAGAGTGTATTATACAATTTTTGGTTTTTTTCAACTTTATAGCTAAAAAATCGTATCTTACTCACAATTGGAATTTGTGCAAGTTTGAGTATATTTTATTTAAAAGTTGTTTATACTTTCTTTTTTGTGAAATGTACACTCGGTTACTCTGCTGTTTTTCTAGATGATTGTTGATCATTTCATTATTTGGAGGTGCTCTTCCTAAATGAAAGAAATCAGTTGCTTGACATGACTTGCAAATATTTTCTTGGAACTTATGACTTTGTTTATAGTATTTTTTTGCAATGCACAACATGTTTATATAGTTGCTCACTAATCTTTTATATAATAAAATAGGGCCAGGGATTTAGCTCAGTGCTTGTGAGTTCAAACGCCAGTACCAACCCCCCCCAAATCCATTTATTAGTACATTTGCACTACATAATGTTTACATTCATTTTACTGAGTAGGTACATGTACCTAACATGCCTTGATCCTTTTTATTTCCTTTGTCCTCTCCTCCATAGTTTTTCCCTCTTTCTCTAGGTCCCTTCCATAGTTTCTCCCTCCTTCTCTAGGTCCCTTCCCCCCATCCCCCCCTTTTTTTAGTTCATGGTTACAATATATTCATTGTGAATAGTTGGTAGATGTACATGATATATCTTAATTCTTTTTACATCCCCCTCCCCACACTCCCCATCTCTTGGCCCCCTTCCTGTTTGCAAAAGATTTAGCTCCCTATCTCCTACTATTTTTATTTTGCTCTTTATTTGTATCTTGGGTTTCTTGTATAAGAGAAATCATATAGATATTTAAGCTTATGTGTCTGATTTATTTCACTTAATATTATGGTCTCAAGGTACATCCATTTTCCTATAAATGATGCAAATTTATCCTTCTTTATTGCAGAATAGTACAGTATTCCTTTGTGTGTAAATCTCACATTTTCTTTATCTATTCATCCATTGATGGACACATGGATCATTTCCAAGATTAAGCTATCATGAGTTGTGCTGCTATAAACATGCATCACTATAATATGTCTTAAACTCTTTCAGGAAGAGTTTCTACCATGGGAACAGAAGGGTGAAATGGAATCCTATTTCAGTTTTTTGAAGAATCTTCATACTGATATCCATAGTGGTTATGTTAATTCACCTTCCCACCAACAAAATAGAAGGGTTCCTTCTCCCCTCTGCAGTTTTGTCAGCATTTATTTTTGATTTCTTGATGATAGCCATTCTTTCTTGGAGTAAGATGGGATCTCGGTGTTGTTTAAAGTTGCATTTCTCTAGTGGACAGAGATTTGAACATTTTTTCATGTATTTATTGCCCATTTCTACTTCTTTTTTCCTTGAGAGGTGTCTACTCATTTCAGTTGTCCATTCTTTAATTTGGTCTTTTCAAATTTTCAAAATTTTTTGAAATCTTTATATATTTTAGATATTCATCCTCTTTCCAGTTATAGCTGGAAATTTTTTTCCCATTCTGTAGGTTGTCCCTTTAATCTGTTGGTTGTTTCCTTTGCTATACAGAAGCTTTTTAATTTCATATATTTCTTTTTTTTTTGTTTGTTTTTTTTGCGGCACCGGAGATTGAACTCACAACCTCGCGCCTGCCAGGGCAGGCGCTTAAGGCACTGAGCCAAACTCCCAGCCCTGGTTTTTTGAGGCAGGGTCGCACTATGTAGCTCAGGCCGGCCTTGCGCTAGCGTTGTAGCCCAAGCCGGCCTCGAACTCACAACGCTCCGCCTACCTCAGCCTCCCGAGTGCTGGGATTAAAGGCGTGCGCCACCACACCCAGCTCCATATATTTCTACTTGTTGATTCTTGATGCTATATCTTGTGTCATTGGCATTTTGTTCAGGAAGTTCTTACCTATGCCTATGTTTTCAAGTGTTTTATCTATTTTATCTTCTACCAGATTATCTCTGCTTTAATATATAGATCTTTGATCCATTTGATTTTAGTTTAGTATATGGTAAGAGATGGGTCTAGATTCAATCTTCTACATGTGTACAGCCAGTTTTCCTAGCACCATTTGCTAAAAAGGCCATCTTTCCTCCAGTACATGTATTTGGCTCTTTTGTCAAAGATTAGATAGTTGAATGTGCCTCAGTCTGTTTCTGCATCCTTTATTCTGTTCCCTTGATCCACATATCTGTTTTTGTGGCAGCATTGTGCTATTTTTTAAAATAATAGTAACTCTGCAACATAACTTGAAATCCAGGACTGTGATACCTTCTGCTTTGCTATTATTGCCCAGAATTGCTTTTGCTATTCTGGGTCTCTTCTGGCTCCATATGAACTTTAGGATTGTTTTCTCTAGTTCTGTGAAGAAAGCTTTTGGTATTCAATTGAACTTACATTAATCTATATATCAGTTTCAGAAGTACGGCTATTTTGACTACATTGGTTCTGCCTATCTAGAAATAGGGGATCGTTCCATTTTCTGATGTTGTCTTTGATTTCCTTTTTCAGAGCAGTAGAGATTTCATTATAGATGTCTTTTACTTCTTTTATTAGGTTGATTCCTAAGTATTTAATTTTCCTTGAAGCTATTGTAAATGGTATTGTTTTCCTAAATTCCGTTCTGGAGAGTTCATTATTGGTATATAGGAACTCTACTCATTTTTGATTTGGTATTCTGCTACACTGCTGAATTTGTTTATTAGTTACAGGAAACTGTTGGTGAATTTTTTGGGTTTTATGTAAAGGATCATGTCATCTGCAAATAATAATTTGGCTTCTTCCTTTCCTATCTATATCCCTTTTATTTCTTTCTCTTGCCTGATTTCTTTGGCTAATGTTTCAAGTACTATAATGAACAGGAGTGGTGATAGTGGGCATCCTTGTTTTCCATGTATTGGCTATATTTTTCACTGAGTAGATTAGCCAATGTAAAATAATATAAAATATGGTCACACACATTATAGTGTTATTAGTTCATTCAAAACCTGAATAAGATGGCTAAAAATAATAGCTTTTTATCTGCTACTAAAGGATACAGGATTAAAGTGAACAAGAACAAGATATGGGACTCTTACTTTTAATTCTAAATCCCTTGCTTTTTAATTTTTGCTTATTACATATATCGTTCTGATAATTAAAAAATGTGCACAAAGTTTACATTTTAGTTTACTAGTATCAGTGACTAATACAGTACTGCTTTTTACCAGCCCTCTCCCCAAATAAGCAGGAGTGTGTATGTGTGTGTGTGTGTGTGTGTAAACTGAACCATGTAAAACTGTCACTTTTGTAGATTATTGGTAATATGGCTCTACCTAATATGTAGAAAGGAAATGTATAAAAAATAAAACATAGACTTGCAATCAGAAAGATTTGTGTTTGAGTTCCTCCTTTACCATTTATTAACAATGTAAATTTGGCAAGTACCTTTACTCCTCTGAGCCTTAGTTTTCCTAAGAAAAGATAAAATAACACCTAATTTCAGGGCTGTTATTAGAATATGGATATATGTATTCCAGAACAATACCTATCAAAGAATAGGAATTTAATAAATAATACGATATACATGTAGTCCCCAAATTAATACAAATACAGTTAATACTTATATGCATAGTGACAGTAAGATAAATGTTCTTGAATATTTTAATTTATAACTTCAGATTCTTCATCATAGTTGCCATAGGAATTTAAATTATTGCTGTAAATGGAAATGAAATTACATATAGTATAACAGTTCCAACAATAAAGCAGAGCTAAATAAAGTGAGTTAGTGATTATAGAACTAATTATGGTTTCTGAAAGTGAAAAAGTAATAGGTTATTTTTATACCTTCCTTACAGATACTCTGTAGATACAAGGATCCAGGATGCCTGTGGTGGCACTTGCACTCATTTTGCACATAAATGAGAACTTCTTTCTCCAGCGAACACAGTTTGCTTGCACCACTTCCCTGAATAGAAATTAAAAAGCAAAGCCAATTATTATTGATGACATGTTAAAAGCAGACAGACACATACACACACACATATTCTTTCACTAAAGTCTACAATGCAAATTGATGTCCTAAAAGTATTAATAATGCGTGAAACAGCAAGAAAATGAATTCCTAACAACAATCTGAAAATCTCTAGACGGGTTCAATTACAAGAAACCGAGAAAAAAGTAAATCTACTTATCAATTTAATTAGTGTAAACTGAGGCTTCACTATTTGCTCAACACAAAACACCCGTTTAGTTTATGTGTATTAGGCATATGCTACGTGTTTAAAACAATGATGAGGGCAGAGTTCCTGACCTCATAGGGCTTACATTTATGGTTAATGCAAGAGATGGAAATATACATGAATATTCATTCTAAAGGACAAACAAATATTTACTCTAAGATGAGCTACAATTCTAGCTTTAATCTAGCTATTTCAGTATCAGGGCCAGCACTTAGTGAGAGCTTACCATATATTACTTAACTGCCCCATAATCCTGTGAAGTAGCTGGCATCTCCCTCACTTTATAGGCAAAGAAAGGAAGCACAGGAGAGAAGTAACTTGCTTAGGAAGTGAGGGCAAAAACAGCATCCAAACAATGCTTGGTTAACTCTACAACCCTTTTCCCACAAACCAAAATTTGTAATTTTTTTTTAATAGCTTCACTTTTTCAAGTTCATTGGCTTTTGTACATGCTGTTCTCTATACTACTCTATGCAGGTCCTAGGGACTTAGTGTTAGAAAGAAAGGATAAGTATTTTTCTAACACAGGAAGCAAAGAGAGACAGTGTACCTGCTTTGGTGAAAAAAATGAATTTTGTATTCTGACTATTCTGACCAGTCGGTTTGGTCTTATGGATAAGTAAATTAACAAGACATAACAAATAAGAATTAAAATAATAAGCAATAAAAATGCAGAATTTTTATTGTTGCCTCCTTTCTAACATCTCTTGGACTCAACACTTGCTAAAGACATTGGCCATGGTCTCTAGAGCTCCTCCAAAATTTGTGCAACTATACATGACCCTTCAGAACATGCTGAACCTCATAGCATGTGATTATTCCTGTCACCAAAATGAAGTATAAAGAAATTTAAAAAGCCTGTACTTTACTTTTCTTGTAAAATTATATACAAAAGATGCATGTTGGGGACATGTATTAGCCTCTGAACTCCTTACCCAAAACCTACTAAGGTAAAAAAGAAAAAAGTCAAAGCATTATCTCACAAGGGCAAACTGTGAGTCAAGAAGGAGTCAAAAATAAGTGGCTAGCAACAGGCAAGTGACAGCTAATTTAGCATATTGAAGAAATCTGAACCTTACACAGGTAATGGCAAAAGCCAAGAGCAGAGTCTTAAATTGGTCCTGAAATAGAATGAAGGAGAGACAAAAGGCAGAAGGACTGACAGAAAGCTGTTTTAGAAACAATCAGACCTTGACTTTTGTACAAGGATAAGATTTGTTTTCCTGGAGGTAAAACAGAAGAATTCCTGGACTGCCTGACTCAAGGGCAAATATGAGAAACAGTATGAGGGCAGGAGGAATGCAAGATGACTTACTTAATGTTGAATATCCAGGCTTCTTTTCCTAACCTGTCTTTTTACAATGCTTAAATTAGGCATATATTCATCAAGAAGATGTAAGAAAAATATTTTCTGGGGAATCCAACCAGTCTCAAATAAAAGATCTAATGAGATGGATGATGAAGGTTCCTAACAAAATGCCTCAACCAGCTCAACCTATAGTAAAAACTCAAGAAGATAAGCTCCTCCACAAGCACAATGCATCTAATCAACTTTTAGTTCCTTAGGTAAATATGAGCAGGCACATGAAGATCTCTTAATAGCAAAGTATAGACCAAAATGAATAGAAAAAAAAAGAACTTGAACAAAAAAGACCCTATGCTGGAAGAAGAAGAAAATTTTCAGAGATTAAAAAAAAAAAAAAGAAAGAAAGAAAGAAAAGAAACTGCATCTACCATTCAGGAATGGGATGCTATATAAAAAAAAGAACATAAGGGGAAATAAAATGTACTTATAGAAATCAAAATGACTAGGCTTGGTATTCTATTTGTCATATATCCACTCTCCCCTTCTTTGCAGTCCAAGAGGCTGGCCTGCATAGATAGTAACCAGGCTACCTTTCCCTATACCTTTGAGTGTGCTAAAGGGACAACACTTGAAATATGGAGGGCAGGAAGAAGGAAAAGTCTATTCTCAAAACCAGGCACAGTGGCTAATGCCTGTAATCCCAGCACTCGGGAGGCTGAGGCAGGAGGATCATGCCGAGTTTGAGACCAGCCTGAGTTACAAAGTGAGCTCAAGGTCAGCCTAAACTGCACAGTGAGACCTTACCTCAAAAAAAGCGCACACACACAAAAAGAAACAAAGAAAAGAAAAGAAAAGTCTATTCTCTGTTAGGCCATGTGGGAAATGTGGATAGGTGGTTTGAAGTTTCCCACAATGTGCCTTATAGCACTTTATGTGCATTCGTAACTTTTTAAAAATAAAAAATAAATTAATAAATTAAAAAACATTGTGAAGTACTGAATAATCTAAAAATGGAAACAAAAGTATGCAACACTGCAAACCATTTTTCTAGTTGCCTAAAGACCCTTTGTTATCTAAAATATGAAAATCACATAGTACCTGTGTTAGCCAGCTTTCTATAACAAATTGTCTGATATAAATAAACTTATAAAGAGAAAAGGTGTATTTTGGCTCAGAATTTTAGAGGTTTCACCCATGACCAATTTGTCCTATTGCTTGGGCCTGTAGCAAGGCAACACTTCACAGTAGAAACATGGCAGAACAAAATGTTTACCTCCTGGCCAAGAAGTAAAAGAGAGGACAAGGAAAAAGCCAGGGCCCAATTTGCTTCAGGACCCATCACCAATGACCTAAAAAATTTCCCCTAAGTCCACCTTTCTTAAAGGTGCCATTACCTGCCAACAGTGCCATGCTGAGAACCAAGCTTTTACCACAAGGACCTTTAGGTACAAATTATAATAGTATCTTAAAATGTTCCTAAACCAATTTTCTAGTCATTATTTCATAATCAAAACAAACAAACAAAAACAAATGAACAAGCAAAAAAAACTCCCATTAATACAGCAAAGCCCTAAAACCTTGCTTTATATTCTTTCACTTTTCATTTGTTTGTGCTATATCAGCAATTTATTGTAATTATAGAATTACATCTTAGATTTTTATGTAGTTTAAAACAACTGTGAAATGTAGCAGCTTTTATACACCGAACAGTCTATGCTATCATTTGAAAAAATGGAAGGCAGTTGTGGTTTAAGTAACAAAAATTAAAGAAATCAAGTGAACTATGTATGTGTTTGTTTAAAAAATAAACAAGCAGGAAAAAAGTATTTGCAGAATATTTAGCTAGTTTAGCGACAGAGTAGAGGAAGCCAATATTAAGTCTGGTAGGACTGGGAATAAACTGGATGAAGAGACTTCAGTACAGCATTATAAACAGGAACAAATAATTGAAATTACAGCATAAAATAGAGACAAAGAACAATGAACATGAAATAAAATCTTAGGCAAAATACACTGTATATCCTTACATCCCCATCTACTTACTATTATTCTCCTTACTTTTAGATCTAAGTTCCTTAAAAGATGAATATTAATAATAACAATGGCAACATTTATTGGGTGCTTATTATATAATACTTCTGAATATACTACATGTATTAACATAGTTAATCCTCAAAAGAATCCTATAAGGAAGTTACTATTAGCTCCATTTTAGAAAGGAACTAAAATTCATAAAATTTAAGTAACTTGTGAGACAGCAGTGACTGTGGGCTGGGAGGAGAAACAAGATGTGCCCTTCGCATGAGCCAGTGGTGGCTGTGGGCTGGGAAGAGAAACAGGAAGCACCTTTCCTGTGAGCCGTTCAGTGTGCAGGCTGGGAGACAAGAAGAACCAAGCCCCGCCCCGCTCATCCCCATAAGCAACCTACTGATTCAGAGGAACACAGACTGAGTGGATAGCAACTGAAGTATAAAGACAACTTAAAGCTTATGTTGTTTGATTGTCTTTGCAGGCCTAAAGCTGGTAGTCTGAACATCTATTTAGAGGATAACAATATGCATGCAATACAGCAACTATGGAGGATTTTCTTCTGTCTTGTTTTTGAAATCCAATATTGTACACACTATTTTGTTTTGCTCTATTTTATTGTTTTGCTTTATTCAAATTTTATTTTGATTGGTTCTTTATTCTGTTCTGTTTTGATTTTATTATGTCTGATGGTATGGGTAGTAATTCTGAAGATAACAAGAGGCATTATGGTAGCCATTGTTGATTTCCTATTATCCTGCTTTGAAATCCTGTATCACTTTTGATATTTTGTTTTGATTGGTTTTATTCTGTTCTATTTTGTTTGGTTTTATTCTCTTTAAAACAAAAACAAAAATAAAACAAAATAAAATAAAAATTGCTGTTCAGGCCAAGAAAACAAAACAACAACAACAACAACAACAACAACAAAACTAAGTGACTTGTCAGCTGAAAGGGTTAGAACTGAATTTGAAGAACTTCCTATAGCAAGGGTGTCCAGTCTTTTGGGTTTTAGCTTTCTTGAGTTGCATTGAATGAAGGGTAATACAATGTACATGATTAACAGACATCCTTTATTTTTATAACATTGAAAGAAAGAGGAATATAAAACTAGTTGGATATTTGATCTTGTTTTTATGAAACTAATGTATTAACTAAAGTATTACATAATGTATCAATGTTTAATTTTTATGGAAGTGGTTGCAATTCTTAGTGATTTCTCAAGCTGCTCATCAGAAAGTTTTGATCTAATTTCACTCTTTGTATACTTCATCTTTGAAAATAGTTGTTCACAAGTGCATATATTGCTAAAAATGATGACATGAATAAGCCATGATTGTGAAAAGAGGAATGTTTTTCTTCCATTTGAAAATTCATAGATAAGGTATTTATGTTGGCTGAAACTGGTGTTGCAAAAAAGAACAAAGATTGCTGGCAGGTTTTTTTTTTGGTGGGGGGTGTTAAAAATACTGTTAAAAGTCACACTATAATGATAAAAGTTTTGACCTTGCGGGACTACATTACTAACTGTCCAGGGCTGCAACTTGGACATGCCTGGTTTAAACTGTTGATTTCCACAAGTTTCTTCTAATTTTTCTACTCTGATGGCCTTAAATAGTATGAGAGTTTAGGAAACCCAGATCTTTTTCTTTATTCCTCAGGTTCATGTACACACCTGTTAACTGACAATCTTAACTGGAACTCCTAGGCCAGTGGAAAACCTATGACACACATGCCAGAGTGGGCACGCAGAGCATTCTCTGTTTGCACATGCGTTAAGTAGCCCAAGCAGCTGAACATCATACAACAGTTTTTAAAACTAAAACAGCAATATTCAGGTTTAATTGCAGTGTTGGCACTTTGTGATAAATAAGTAGGTTTTGGGTTGCAGTATGGGCACTCAGTCTCCAAAAGGTTTGCCATCACTGTCCCGTCATAGGCACTAAATAAGGATTTAGGCTCCTGACCTCTGTCTGTTGTGGTACTCACCAGCAGGCTAGTTACTCATCATCTTGGCTAGGTAAACTAGTCAAATGACTTCCTTGGCTGAGACTACCCATTGCTTATTCAATACCCGGCTTCTCCCTTTGTTCAACAAAACCCTGATTTTAGTTTGACTGGCCATGAATCCAGTAAAAGACTATATTTCACAACTTTCCCTTGAAGCAGGGGTAGGCATGGAGCATTAACTAATGAAATATAATGAATGTTACTAGATGTGATTTCTGGAAGGGAACAGTGAAAGAGGAATAGTAGAGATGCATCTTTTAACTTTTTACCCTTCCTTCCTTTGCCTGGAAAACTCATAATTGTGCACAGAAAAAAGGTGGGTCTCTGATAAACACATAGCTTAGACTATCTCCCTCCAAGATTTCTTAGATTTTGTTATTTAAGATGTTTACTTAGGGTATTGTTACATGCAGCTGAAGTGAATCCTTACCCAGCCTACATCTGATCATTCCCAAACAAAGAAACCTTATGCTAGGTGTGGTGGCTCATACCTGTCAACCTGGTACTCTGGGAGGCTGAGGCGTAAGTATTCCAAATTTGAGCCCAGAAAGAAACCTGAGAGCTCAAATGTTATGTGCACTGTGGTACATGCTCCAGGAATCCCAGAATCCTGCTTCCCTGGTTTAAAATTATTGTGTGGATGACATGCTTTGGACTCTATTGCACATATCTTTTATGACCTGTATGGTCCAACCCAATGAAGCCACAAGTAAGTTCAGGTCCACTTTTATGTGGATTAAGACATTATCCAGACACATGAACACTGCCTCTCAAGTAGTAGACAGACCTATGTGCTAGGACTCTAAATAGATTCTTACGTGAGTAGGAAGTTTAATAAGCAAAGAATCTTTAAGGAAGAAAATCCCAAGAAATGATAAAGCAGAAACTAGAGTATAACAAAATATTATGGACTTAAGTTTGCCAACCAGGGTGAACATATAATAAATATTTTTGATCAAATGAATAACTGAAATCATTCATGGGCCATAAATGTCTGGTACCAGCTACCAATTTTTGCCTCTGTAACTTAACTGATTCAGAAATCAATCCCTTTCTGTGTCTAGTACAACTGTTCCAGTTCAGACTCTTAATATCTCTTCCCTGAAATACACATGACAAAAATCTGCTTAATGGTTCCTGCTCAAATCTGCCTTCCTCATCATTACTAGAAAGTTCCTTTTTAAAATATGTTAATATCATTCCCGTTTAAAATCCTCCACTGCTTCCCCACATTTTATAGGATTAAGTCCAACCTCCTTAATGTGGCATCTCCACGATTAAGCCCTGGCTATCTTTAGTCTTATCTCTTGACCCTCATATTGCTTGTTGATTCCACTTCTGTGACACTGTTTTTTCATTTGTAGAACTTTTTCTCTGATGCCTTCTTTCTCTTGCATGCTATCCACTCATGCTTTCAACTTTCCATATTCACCTCATTTAGCTTAGTCATCACCTTTTCTAGAAATCTGTTCCCAACTCAGTCTTCAGGGGGAAGCTTGATATCCCTTATCAAGATGGTTTACCTTGATTTCTGCAATACTTCGGTGTCCTTCCTTATCCTAGCATAAGTCAGAGGGGCTGGGAAGAGGTAGCTGAGGTGGCTTTCTCTGTCATTTCATTCAGTCCTCATTCCCCAGAACGGGATCCTAATTTCCTTTTTCCCTGTCTGTTTCTGGCTGACTTTCCTATCTTACATATATTTCAAATGAACAAATATTATAAATGCATTTTTAAAATGTGTAAGTGCATATGTCCTTTCTTAGTAGGAATTCAAGTAGAAACAGGTTAAATAATCATTTTAATTTTGTAACATCAAGACACTATCTTTGGATTATTAAACAGTCTCTCTAAAAAAGATTTTGCTTGTGTCTAAGGCAATTACTCAAATTTTTTTTGGATGGTCTTTACTGTAGACACACAAGTATACACATGGGTGCGCATACATGCAGTTGTGAAAAAGAGAGCTGTCCAAGCTAAACAAACCAAAAGAATGGTAAAGTTAGTCTGTGACAGTTTGTTATACTGATGAGTTACCATGGAAACACACACAGACTACTTGGCAACTGAGACAAAAGTGACATTAGTAAATGCTTTCCGTATGTGAGTCATTCATTTCCTATGAGTTTTATACAGTTGCTTAACCACTTCCAAGAAACACAGCAACAGAATATGACTTGTGTTGAAACTATGGAAAGCCAAGTATTTCTATGATAAAATGATAAAGCTGCTGAATGTGACACATAATCAGAAGACTCAGAAGAAGATAATGTTGCTATGGTCATTATTTATGTTTCAAAAAAGTCAAAGAAAACCTAGAAAGTTGTTAAAAATAAAAATGATATGATAGAATGAAAATTATGAATCCAATTATTGTGGCTACTTAGTTATTATACCAGCAAATTGCATTATCATTCTCAGAATACAAGTGTGTAGTCCAGGCACATATTTAAAATTATGCCACGTCTGGTAATTCAAAGTATTTTGAATTTTTAAAAATACAGTGATTAAAAAACTACTGTGAGGAGTTCAAGCTCTGTGTCAGATAGTACCATGTGGTGGTGAAGACCCTATCTACTTGATAGGGTTAAAATACTGCCTTTGCTACCTGCCAGCTCCTGCAACATGCTCTAACCCCTCCACATTTCCAATCCTCCCTCCAATAAACAGGGTTGGTAACAGCATGTATGCCTTGTGAGAATCTGGGGAAACCAAATGAATTATTATGATGTTCAGAATAATGCTTGGCTTATGGTAATCTCAATAAATGCTAGAAAATGTTATTATTAAGGACATATGTAGTTCTAAATCTACTTAAATTTTCCCACCAGAGTAAAATAATGGCCATTATTTATAGAGATTTTTTTCTTCAGCATTAATGAAGATTTCTATTTATTGTATCTTATTTTTTTGTACCGGGGATCGAACTCACAACCTTGTGCTTGCCAGGCAGGCACTTTGCCACCAAGCTATATCCCCAGACCTTAAAATTTCTGTTTTAAAAGACGTGTAGATTCTTGAGGAACAACAACAACAACAAAAAACCTTTGGAAACTAAGGGAAAACACAAGTATTTAAGATGCAAGATAAATTAGATCTATAAAATTGTGACTTTTAATTGCAACACTAAGGTAAGCGAATGTCAACTCTGAAGGTATTTTTGGCTCAAGTAAATGGGTAGACAGCAAAATCGTTCATAGAGGAAAATTGAGCGCAGAAGATTGTATTCATTTCTTTATTGACTGGTTCGTTTTGCTAATGGGGTTAGGGAATGAGAGAAAGAATTCAGTTCTGGAGTTCCTCATTTAACATCTTTTTTTATTTTATTTTTTTGATACTGGGAATCAAACTCATAATCTCATGCTTGATAGGCAGGCACTGTGCCACTGAGTTATTATCCCCAGCACTTTTTTTTAAACATCTTTTTTTTTTTAATTAAAAAGAATTTTTTTTGGAGTCCCTCATTTAGAAAGGTGTAGCAGGCAGGCAGATGTATAGAACTAGAACTCAAAGTAGAGGTCAGGACTAACAAATGTGAAAGTCCTTATCATTTAAATGGTCACTGAAATGGTCAGGGGAGCAGAAAAGACCAGAGAGAGTAGCGAAAGAAAGAAGGGAAGAGTGGAGCCTAGAACTCCAGGAAACACCAACATGTAGGGTACAGGAGAAGATGGGTGGGCAAAGGAGACATGTCAACAGAGGGAGAGCATAGGAGATTAGGTTATGCTCAAAACCAAGGGGAAGACTTTAAAGAAAGGATTACTTAACATCAAATGTGGTTAGATGATATGACAACTACAGAGTTCATAGGATTTATTTATTTTTTTTGTTTTGTTTTTTTGAGACAGGGTCTCACTATGTAGCTCAGGCTGGCCTTGAACTCTGATAAATCCATCCTCCTGCCTCTGCCTCATGAGTGCTAGGATTATAAACGTGCACCACCACATCTGGCTGAGTCCATCGGATCTAGCAACAAAGAAGTCACTGATAACACTAGCAGGGGTAGTTTCAGTGCAAAGGTGGGATGGAAGCCAGGTTACCACGAGAGATGGAGACATAGGACACAGACAACTCAGGTTTTTCAGTAACAAAGTGAAGGAAATTTAGGGTGGCAGCCAGATGGGAATATGGCATAAAAGGAGAATTTCATCTTAACATGTAAGAGACTTAAATATGGTTTAGTACCAACAGGGAAGAGCCAGGGTAGGGGAAAAGTTGAAGATTTGAGAAGATATGAACAATAATGCCAGAGCAGACCCAGCCCTGACAGTGTCAGACAGTATGGGATTCAGATCATATTGGGGAGGACTGTGGACAGAAGGGATTGTTTTTGATCACGAGAAGCAACAAGGAGAGAATGAAGTCTAATGCAGGCTACTTTGTCAGTAGACAACTGTACATTGTCTAGAATTGTTCTAATGGGAAATTTCATAAAAAATACAGTAGGTCCTCAAAGGTTGCTGAATACTTGCATGTTTACAATCTGCTATAAATACTACAAGAAGGGCTTTGTAGCTCCATGTAAGAAACGACTACTACTCTGTGCTGACAAATGTTCTAACGAGAATTATCATTTTAGAAAATGTATGCCCTATATGGAACAGCAGAAAGTATTTGCAAACCATATATCTGATGAGAAGTTAATATCAAAGTATATAAGGAACTCATACAAGTCAATAGTGAAAAAACTATAGATTCATTTGCAAAATGGGTCAGCTAGATGTGGTAATGCATACCTGTAATACTACAATTTGGGAAGCTGAGGCAGGAGGATCGCTGTGAGTTCAAGGCCAGTCTCAGCTATATAGTGAGACCTTGTCTCAAAAAACCAAATTAAACCAAACTAAAAACAAATGAATAAAAGCCCAAACCATAACAGGCCAAAGGCCCATTTTTAAATGAAGACATATAAATGAAATGACCAATAGTATACGAAGAGGTGTTTAACATCATTAACCATCAGAGAAATGTAAATAAAATACCACAGTGAGATAACATCTCATACCAGTTAAGGTGACTGTTATTAAATAGATAAAATATAACAAGTTTGGCAAGAATGTGGAGAAAAGAGACCCCTTGTAGACTGTTGGTGAAATATAAATTGGTATATATAACCACTATGGAAAACAGTAATGAGGTTCCTCAAAAAATTAAAAATGGAACCATGGTATAATCCAGCAGTCCCATTTTGGGTATATATCCAAAAGAAAGGAAATCAATATTCTAAAGAAATATGCACTCCATGTTCATTTTAGCATTATTTATAATAGCACCAATATGGAAACTAAGTGTCAATGAATGAATAAAATGTGATATACACATATATGTGTGTATATATATATATATATAGGAATACTACTTATCCTTCAAGTAGAAGGAAATACTATTATTTCTAACAACATGGATGAACTAGGAGGATATTATGCTAAGTGAAATAATCCAGTTACACATAGAAAAAAAACACTACATGATCTTACTTGTATGTGGAATCTAAAAATAATCAAACTCATCCAATAAAATTTATTTTGCTGTAACTATACAAAGTCTATATAGCATCACTTCCAGTTTCTAGAAAGAATATGGATGCAGAGGACACAGTAATAGGAAAAATTCCTAGTGATGGCAAACCTTTTAGAGCTTTCAAAGATACAAACAACCTGTAAGAAAAGACCTCATACTGAAAATTTGACAACATATATCACAGTCGAGGAAAACTTAATGAAAAGAAAAATAAACAAAACATTTTAATTTCAATAAGGTCAAAATCCTGCAATGACATAGGAAATTAAAACCAGCTTATGAACTATAATATTCTGAAAAAATGAAAACTATGCAGTTAGTAAAAAGATCAGGAGGCCGGGCGCGGTGGCGCACGCCTTTAATCCCAGCACTCGGGAGGCTGAGGTAAGCGAAGCGTTGTGAGTTCGAGGCCAGCTTGGGCTACAATGCGAGCACAAGGCCGGCCTGAGCTACATAGTGCAACCCTGCCAAAAAAAATCCAGGGCCGGGAGTTTGGCTCAGTGCCTTAAGCGCCTGCCCTGGCAGGCGCGAGGTTGTGAGTTCAATCCCCGGTGCTGCAAAAAAAAAAAAAAAAAAAATCAGGAGTTGGAGGGAGGGAAGGATTAGGTGGAGTACAGAGGAATTGTAAGCACTGAAGCTACTCTAAATGTTGGATACAGGTCATTGTATGTGCTATAAACCAAAGCATGTACAAGACCAAGCGGGAACCCTAATGTAGGCTACAGGTTTTGGGTGATGATGTGGCAGTGTGGGTTCATCATTTGTAATGGACACACCACTCTGGTGAGAGATGTTAATACCAGAGGGTGCTGGGTACCTGAGGTTATCTGAGAAGTTTCTGTTCCTGCCGCTCAATTTTGCTGTACAGTTAAAATTGCTCTAAAAAAAAGTCTATTTTAAAAACTGTGACCCCTATAGGAATGAAAATACATTCTCCACAATACTTAAAAACAAGATAATGGAATAACTTTTCAGAATTCAGAAGTTTTTGTGAACTGTGGTTCTATATACAGTCCAAGCTATGCACTGTGCATGAAGAAAAAAAGAATGAATCTCTCGCCTATGCAAAATGAAAACAAAACAAATAAAAACCAAACTAAACCAAGCCAAATCGAAAAATCCATCACTCTGGTGCAGGAACACAAAAAATTAATAAAAAGTTAGGGCTTAAGAATTAAGAAAGTGCAGAAACTAAGTAAGTTATTTACTCTTTCAAAAATACTTCACTTTTGAAAACAAGACCTTTGCTCCTTGTGAATATTCTATAAACATGTAGGAAAATAAGAGCTGTAAACATTTTGTGCAATTACAGACCTAACCAACCAGTTTCTAGATCAAGAAATCTATGACTCCTTATTAAACGTGGGCTAAAGGGCACATATTCAACCCCCTATCATTTCCCCCAGATTCTCACACTATGAGTCTTTGTGAGTTCCCTATGATTCAGCCACACTGAACCGCCCAGGCACTGAGCATCTACACGTCTGCCTTTATGTTTTCTTTTGGATGCCCTTTCAAATGCCTCCTATCCCTTCCCTATCATCGAGCCTCACCTACAAGGTATAAAAGAGAGGGGATGAATTTTAGATTCAAAAGATCTGGGCTTAAGTTTAATGTCAACACTGAATGGATGAACAAATTGCTTTTCTCTGCATAGATTTATTTCATGAAATATATCAACAAATACATCAAATATATCAATATATTTCATATCAGGTATGAAATATGTCAACATAAAATTCTTATTTCATTGAAATATACTAAAGAAATGTATCAATATATCAAATATATCAATACTTGGACATTTGTTGTCAGAATCTATAAAACAGTTACAAAACCTTGCACTCCCATGTTCACTGCAGCCTTGCTATAGCCAAGATGTGGAAATAACCTGTGTCCATCAACAGATGAATGCATTTGAAAAAAATCCACAATGAAATTCTATTCAGCCTTTTAAAAACTAGAAAATTCGGTCATGTGTGGCAACATGAATGAATCTAGAGGACATTATGTTAAGTGAAATAAGTCAGGCAGGGATAGGCAACAAATTATAATTTTACTTACACGTGGAATTTAAAAGATTCCAACTCACAGAAGCAGAGAGTGGTTACCAGAGGCTATGTGGGGAGTAGTGAGGCAGAAAGGGTGTGGGGCTTTGGTGAACGAGTACAGAGTTGCAGTCAGATAGGAGAAATAAGTTCTATTGCACCGATCAGTGAATAGATGACTATAGTTAACTAAATGTGTATTTCAAAGTAGCTAGAAGAGAGTTTTAAATGTTCTCATCACAAAAAATGATAAATATTTGAAATGAGAGTTACGATTAGCTTGATTTGATCATTAAACACATACAAGACAAACACTATATTGCACCCCATATATATGAATTAAAAATAAAACTTAAAAAGGAAAATTAAATGGTACTATACAAGTATAGATGTGTGTGTGTACTCACACTGCATAAACTACTAAGTGCTGTGATTCAAGACCACTCAAAATAATTCTCTTATTCCTATAAACTCCTGGGGTCTTCTACATGTATGTCTGGAGTAGCTGCCTTGTAAATCAAAGATACAGAAAGCAAGGGACAGCAGAGTTTAGTGAAATTTTGCTGTGTATTAAGTATTCCTCTAGCTGATATAAATCTACATCAGAATAAGAAAGTGCATGGGGGTTTTCTAGTACAGGGATATTAACTAGTAAATTCAAAAGAACATGTACAGTTACCAAAGCAGAAACCAGCAATAGATAAGAAGATTGCAGAGTGTTTACATTCTGGAGATTAAGAGTGAACTGAACCAATGACACAGCTGTAGTGTAACAAAATGGCCGTGTGAAGACTTTCTTTTAGCTGTCTTGATTATTCTTATGATAATGATATTACAATGATACCAATCCCGTAGATGATGTAAATGGCAATCAAAGGCACAGCAATACAGTCAAGCTAGCTCAATTTCATAGAAATGTTTGGGGAAGAACAACTCTCTGTGTTGCTGAAGGGTGATTCCAGGGGGTTGCGTATGAGCATCCATGCTGGGACAGTCATGGAGTGGCACAGATGTGCTGTGTAATGTGATGCTGATCACAGTCGTACAAACACACTTCATGTTTATGCATCAGCTTGCACTGCTTGGCCTGACACCACCTGTCACACAGAAGGAAACTCAGAGAGAGCAGGGTAGGTGAATTTAAAACATCATCTTAATTAGTTTGCACACTGAGGTGATATTACTCTGAAGGCAATATGGTACCATCAGAAAGTTATGGGGCAGATGGGTTTTACTTGAGTTACTTTAACAAAAATATCTCTCAAATTCATTTTGAATTATTACCAGTTGGTACTAATTTAGTTCCTCAAATGAGGAAACAGTAAGTGCTAATAGTTATTGCTGAGTTCCTGGTTGCTTCAAGAAGCCTTCCATTTCATTAATATGAGAGTTCACAGTTTTCAATTATATATAATTACAAAGTCCTATTATCTGTTTTATTGGCCTGATGATTATCTTTCCATTAATAGAAAGTATGAAGATAATTTATAAATGCTTTATTAATTTAGCCTAAGCCAAAATTTTGGAACCAATTATCTTCTTTGGCAAGCACTATGAACAATCTTTTTTACATACTTTCTTGGGGCTGAAACAGTCTCTTCCCTGTACATAGAATTTCCAGACATTGCTACTGATATGTGGTTGCCAATTCCTGTGAACAATAAAATAGATACAATTTTATGTAAGAGTACTACTCTGTCATACATACACTTTTAACTAGAAAGAAAATATCACTAAGTGAATCTGTTGTAATGCTTTGATAGTGATAACACACACGAAAACAAACATGTGAAGTCGAAAATTAATATTATGGGTAGCTCCTCATTTCATTAAAATAAAATAAGTCTTCCCATAAGTGAGATCCTAACATATAATGCTTGGAAATACAATTGATAAAAAAAGTCTGAGAATCTCTTCTGAAACCAGTAATCAGGTTTTTTTTTTCATTTTAAAATGAAAAAGGAGTAAAAACAATGATACAGAATTTTAAAACAAAATAGTAGATTAACAATGGTTAATATATGGCATATTGTTACCTTCAAAGTAGTTACGCAAATTACAAGATATAGGAATGAAAAAATAATCAAACAATGAAACAACAAGTAATCAGGTTTTAAGACAAAAAAGACGCCAAGCTTCTTTGTAATATTTTCTCTTACACCATCATTTTTCTCCAACTTGTAATCATATTCCAATCTCTATCTCAAAAATAAATACATAAAATAAGATTGCAGTTTGTTCTTATTTCTCTCCTTTTACCTAATTCCACTTCTCTCCTTCTCTCCATTAGTAAACCTCCCCCCAAAATAGTTTCACTCCATACTTCTGTTGCTCCCTCAGCTGCTTAACCCCCTCATCCCTTAGAAGCTGGTTTTTCCTAGGAATCAATGTACTGTCTCTCAAAGTTCACTGATTGTCAAAGAAAGCAGAACAATTCATAATAGCTAAATCTTGGAAGTGGCCTATATGTCTACAAGAGATGAATGGATAAAGAAAATGTAGTATTTATATATAATGGACTACTACTCTGCCATAACGAAGGATAAACTTCAGTAATTTATAGAAAAATGGATGCACCTTGAGACCATAATGGGAAATGAAAAAAATCAGACACACAAGCTTAAATATCACACAATTTCTCTTACTTGAGAAACTAAAACTACAAATAAGGAATAGCATAAGAGATAAATAATAGGAAATAAGTAGATAGACCTTTCACAAATGAGAAAGGGACTAAGAGATGGAGGAAGTGGGGAGAGGGGAAGGAAATGAAAAGAGAATTAAGATTTATTATATACATGTACCAACCTCTCATGATGTTATGATTGATACACTGTGTCAACTCGAGAAGTTTAAAAGTTTTACTGAGACACTCAGCAGGGACCCAGGATCCTTACTTGGTAAATATCCTCATCCTGTGCAAGAGGAGGGCACAGAGATTTTGTGAGTGCTAACCCTACCCTCGAGGGGAGGGGTTGGACTGTGTACAAGATAAAGGAGGAAAAGAGGCTTGCTCTTCCCCCTTTTGCTCTAGCTGCTGCCTAGAAGTGTTGCTCCAGTGCCATTCCACCCTGCCTTGGAGCCAGCTGATTATGGACTGAAACCTCCAAAAACTGTAAGCTAAATAAACCTTTCCTTCCCTAAGTTTGGGTGCCAGGTGTTTTGTCCCAGCAAGGAGAGAAAAGTAACCAAGACACATGAGGAATGTGGTCATTATGATTGCAAAAATGCACTACAAAAACAAAAACCAACCAACCAAACAAAACAAAACAAAAACCTGGAAAAAAAGAAAGACAGCAGCTCTTACACTACCCCTTGTCTCCACACTGGTGGAATGAATGCCTCTTCTTGTACAACTCTGCTCAGTTTGTTCCTATGATATGGTTGCATGAGGTGGTCTTTTTCTACCAAGATTCTATCCACTGGGCCTTGTGTTTTGTTCTTTATACTTTCTTTCTCCCACACTGTCATACACCTTGTTTGCGCCTTACATTCAGATGTAATTATTAACAATAAAGGAAATAAATTGCAAAACAATAGGAATACCCAAAAGACATATTATTTAATTCATATTCCAATCATGAAAGAATGCATGGAACTATTAAAATAACATGTACTAACGATGTAATAACATAGAAAATGCTTATATTACAGTGTCACTAAAAAAGCAAGATAAAAACTATGTAATTTGGTTTCAATCGTATAAAAAATGAATGGGAAGAAACTAGAAAGCTGTATTTCAAAATGTTAACAGTGATTAACATTGACAGGTAACATTTTTTTCTTTCTTTTTAATTTAATTTTTTTTTTTTGAGACAGAGTCTCACTGTGTAGTTCAGGTTAGTTTTAAACTCACATATGTAGCCCAGGCTGGCCTTGAACTCAGCAATCCTCCTGTCTCAGACTCCAGAGTGCTGGAGGCATGTGCCACAATGCCCAGATGCCTTCCCTTTAATTTTATATACTATTCAAATTTTCTATATTGACATTGCTATACTTTTAGAATCAGAAAAAAAAATGAATTCAAGGTCATACTGCCTAAGAATAAAATCCAACCTTCTTATGATGGAATCTAAGAAAAATCAGGCCCCCAGGGTATCTTTCCAATTTTGTCCTTCAATGTAGTCCCCTAACATTCTGTGTTCTGCTAGCTCCCTTGTTACCACGTTCACTAAACTATGTAACTTCATGATTCTGTCTACCTCATTTATTAAGTATGTTGAAAGCAGGACCTGGGCATAGTGGTCCATGACTATAATCTCAGCATTCCAAGAGGGTGAGGTGAGAGGATGGCAAGTTTGAGCTCAGCCTGGGCAATTTAGCAAGATCCTGTCTCAAAATAAAAAAAATTTTTTTGAAAAAAAGATTAGGGTTGTAGCTCTGTGCCAAGGCCGGAGTTCAGTCTCCAATACTGCCAAAGCGGGAACTGCATTCTGAAAACTTTTGTATCCTAAACCTTGCAAAGTGGCATGCCTTTTACCCAGTCTGTAATGAGTATTATTGATAGGAATAATAAATGTAAAACTCACTAGCTAAAACAATATGATAATGCTTACTTTTGGCTAAACTGCCTCCCAAATTAAGAATTCTTAACAAAAGTTAGACATGTAAAATCTGATTCTAAAATGAAAAATAATACAAATAGTTTAATTTTGTGGAATAGTATCTAGTACCTAGTAGACAATTGATATTTGTTAAACGAAAGAATAAACTTATCCCAGGAATTGACTGACTTAATAGAATTCTTCAGAAAATACTTTAAAAAATAGCTTTCTTGAGCTATAATTAATATGTCACATATTCTATCCATTTAAAGTATTCAGTGTCTTTAAGAATACTCTGTATATATAAACCACCACAGTCAATTTTTGAACATTTTCATTACTTCCTAAAGAAACCTGATTCCCATTAGCAGCTACTCTCCATTTCCTTCCAACCCCTCAGTCCCAAGCAACCAATCATTAATCTATTCTCTTTCTCTAGATTCTAGACATTCTACATACACTAAATCATGAAATATGTGGTCTTTGTGACTGGCTTCCTAGCGTGATGTTTTCAAGTTTCATCTACAGTGTGTATCAGTGTTTCATTTCTTTTTACTACCAGGTAATATTTCATTCCATGAATATATTACATTTATTTGTCTATTCATCAGTTGACAGCCATTAGGGTTGTTTGGATGTTTTGGCTATTATGAACAATGTTATGAAAATCCATGTACAAATTGTGTGTGTGTGTGTGTGTGTGTGTGTGTGTGTGTGTGTAGACATCCTTTCATTACTCTTGGGTATATCAGAAGAATTGCTCAGTCATTTGGTAACTGTTTCCCCTTACTGATTAAGTCCTACTCATCTTTTCACATTCAAAAAAGGAATGGAGCTATTAACTCTGGCTGAGAAATTAGGGAAGACTCGTTAGAAGAGCTGGCACATAAACTAAACTTTGAAGGATTAGTAGGACATGACCTTACTGGCAGGGGAATGACAGGTTAGACATTTTAGTCTAATAACATTTTGACTTTGTTTACTGTTAAAGTTCATTTTAAAGAGCAGTTCATTGATACTGAATCTTCATCAAGAAAGCATTTTTTGACTTTTATAAAGTTACTTATTATAGCAAAATACTCATAAAATTTGTATTTTAACCACTGAAGTATACAGTACACTAAATGGCAAAAGTCCATTCACATTTTTTGTACAACTCTCATCACCATCCACTTTCAGAACATTTTCATCTGGGCAGACTGAAACTGTTCCCATTAAATGGTAACTCTGATGCTCCTTCTCCTATTCCCTGGGAACCACCATTGTACTCCTTGACTACTTTTGAATTGTTTCTTTTTCATTTAATAAAAGAGAGGTCCACTGCTGACTGAAGGGGTTGTTTCTATATATGAAAGCATTCTTACACGTATGCTTATTTCAAATTTACATAGTTTATTGTAAGGAAAGGTAGAAGCTGGGGATGAAGGTGCACACCCATATTCTAGCTACTTAGGAAGCTGAGGCAGGAGGATTGCAAATTAAAGGCCAGCCTGGACAATTTAGAAAGGCCCTGTCATTCATTCATAAATAAAATAAAATAAAATAAAATAAAATAAAATAAAATGACTAGGGATGTAGCTCAGTGCTCTGTGGGTTGTAGTAGAGAGGTGGGACCTGGCTAGGGGCAAAAAGATAACAGAAAACAGGGTTGGAGAAAGAGAAGAGGTGTAGACAACATGGTGAACACGAACCTCTTAACTGCAGGCTTCAGTGGCCCTGCTAAAGATCTGTCTGATTCTTTCACATAAAGAAGTTGATCCTTTGAGCCACTTTCATGTTTTAGACCCACCAGCAGATTTTGCAACTTTCTTGCTGTCCGAGATGGCAAGGTTTCTTATAATATCAGTGTCCTTGATGAGGCCATCCCTGGTGAGGATTCTGCTTAGGGTCCTATATGGATCATCTATGTTCCCTTCTGGTACTATTATAATCCTGAATGAACTTTATACATTTTGCCATGACCTTGTATTTAAGTCTTCACTCTGCAGGATGTTGTTGCTTGGGATCCAGCCAACCCAAAGCCATCTCAAGAAAGCATTTTCTAGTGCAGCCTCTTTGAAAAGCAGACTGGTAGTACCTCAGATGTTATGACAGACAGACTCTCATAAAACTGAAAAATAAAATTAAGTATTGCATAAGCTTATATATCTATATTTTCCTAGACATATTAGTTGGTAGAATTAACTGAACGTGCTTAACAATGCTATTGCAAAAAATTCATAGCAAAATGTTCCTAAATTAAGAAGTTTAAAAGGAGAAAACTTTCTCCTTTACTTGAATATTCCAAATAATTATCTTAACCTAATAAAAATTTAAGATTGGGCTGAAATATTTATCTACTTTTTAAAAATTGTGGTATAATACATATCACAAAATTTACTGTCTTCCCCATTTTTAAGCTTATGGTTCAGAGGTATTAAGCACATGTACACTGCTATGCACTCAATCTCCAGAACTTTTATCTTGCAAAACCAAAATCTGTACCCATTAAACAACCTCCCTTCTCCCACCCTCCAGCACCACCACACTATCATTTGTCTCTATGAATCTGATTACGCTGGCTTACCTAAGTAGAATCACACAGCATATTTGTCCTTTTGTGACTGGCCTGTTTCACTTTGCATAATGCCCTCAAAGTTCATTCATGTTGTGTATGTGTCAGCATTTCTTTCCAAGATGGAGTAATACTATTGCTTGTACTTGCTACATTTTGTTTATCCATTTATCATTTGATGGATGCTTAGGTTGCATCAGTTTTGCAAATATTGATATGTCTATTGTAAATATTGATATGAGCATGGGTGTACCTGGTTAATTTCCTGCTTTTCAATTCTACATACCTAGAAGTGGGATTACTAGATTATATTAAGATTTTTTTTTTGAGACAGGTTTCACTTTGCAGTTCAGGCTGGCCTTGAACTCACTTTGTAGCCCAGACTGGCCTCAAACTCGCAGCAATCTTCCTGCCTCAACCTCTTGAGCCCTGAGATTACAGGCATGCGCTACCATACCCAGTCGATTTTAAGATTTTGAGAAACTGCCATACTATCGTCTATAGTGGCTATTCCATTTTATGGTCTTCCACCAATCAAAAAAGAGTCCAATTTTTTCACATCCTAACACTTACTCTCTTTATTAAAAAACTTTTTTGAAGTAGCCATTCTAATAAGTAGGGCGTAGCTGCTCACTGTGGCTTTGATTTGCATTTTCCAGTTGATAACAGATGTTGCGCATATTTTCTTGTGTTTATTGCCCATGTGTGCAACTTCTTTGGTGAATTTCTATTTTTAAATCTCTGCTCATTTTTTCATAGGGTTGTTTTGTTGTTGTTGAGTTGAAGAAGCACTTTATTCTTCTATGAGATATATAATTTGTAAATATTCTCTCCCCTCCCAAGTGTTGCTTTTTTGCTCTTGGTCTAAAACAATTTAAATATAAACAAGATTCTTGTCTCTAACACACATGAAACTTTTTCAGCCTATTCCCTTTCCCTATCCAGTTGTAGGCAAAAGTTACTGCAGTTTTCTTAAGGGTTGGACAACAGTTTTAAGCTTAGACCCCTCAGTAAGAAATTCAAACTGTTTGTTATGTAATGAGGAAGCCACATAAAATAGTGAAAAAGTCTTGGATAAGTAGGCAGAGATCTTGAATTTGAGATCTCTGTCACTTATTTTTAGTGTGACCTTGGGTAATTTTCTTTTTTTCACTTAATTTATAAAGTACAATACTAATAATTGCCTTCCTTGCCTCACAAATCCTGTGCAATATCAGTCTTTAAAAAAGGGTGGATAAAATGTTTAGGCAGTGCAATTCATAAAAGCCAAGCTATGGAAACAGCCTAGGTGCTTATCAACTGATGACTGGATAAAGAATATGTTTATATATACACAATGGATTATTGTTCAGCCATACAGAGGAAAGAAATCAGGTCATTTGCAGGAAAATGCATGAAACTGGGCATCCTCCTTTTAAGTGAAATAAGCCAGATGCAGAAAGACAAATATCACATGTCTTCCTAAATATATGTAATCTAAAACAAAAACAAGAAAGAGACCACATGAAAGCAGAGGAGAGACTACTAGGGAAGAGAAAGGAAATAAGCAGGGACAAGGGCAAGGAGGGTAATGGGGGATGAAAATGATCAAAGTATATTATAAATGCATGTACAAACATACCCAAATAAAACCCATTATGTGCATAACATACACTAAAAAAAGAGAAAAAAGGTGGGTAATACTACCTCACTGATTCATTCTCCTACTGCCATTCTCTTTGAACTCATTCTGCCATACCACCCGAAACTCTGGTTTTAGGGTTAAGCAAACTCTCATATTTGCAACTTCTTCACATAACTTCACTCACTAACAGAAACCTGGCTATCTCATGAGGACACTGCTGGTATTGTGCCCCTGCACATCGGCAATGTTTATTATCCACCCCCATCTTTCACAGCATGGGCACATTCCTAACTCCTCCTTGCCACCTGCAGGTAAGTAGCAGTTAGCTTATGGCTTACAAGCTTGAGGCACAGGCTATCTGTTTATGCCACATTCTAGTTGCCACAGCAAACTACCTGTTTTATAGTCTCTCTCTCTCCTTTACCCCATTACGTGTAATCACACTGGCTACTTTACACCAGACAAATAATCTAACATAGTAGGCTCAGAATTCTTTGCCCTGCCTCAGTCTTCACACCATTTCACAACACTGACATCCTAGACCTTGCCAACTCTCTACACTGTGCTGAGTAATCTCAAAGCTTAATATCCTTCACTCTGAGCACAATGCCTCCCCCTGCCCCAACTCAACCAAGCACCACAGCATCATTTCTTCCACATATTCCCTTTCTTTTTTTTTTGACATCTCTGAGGCCTTCATCCTCTGACCATTCTATATTTCCCTGATTTATCTTTCTGGTCTGGCTTCTTTCCTTAAGAAACTTGGATCCTATAACTGATTCCTTAAATTATCCCCCACTTTTTCCTTTTTTCTTTTTCTTTTGGTGCTGAGATCAAACTCAGGGCCTTATGCATGTTAGGCAAGTGCTCTACCACTTAAGCATCTTTCCAGTCCCTCTTAAATTTCTTAGCAATATTCTGAATTCCCTTACTCCCTTAGGCTTTCTATCCACTTATAAACATCTAAACCTGAATCAATCCTAGCATCCATTTTCTCCTACATACAACCTATGAACATTGGTGGAGAGATCTGCATGAATATGCATATTGCTGACACTAAAATTAATATTTTAAAATTTCAGGACTTTTGAACTTGTCCTTAGTTTCTTCTTCATTCCTTGTAGAAGCTTTCCTGATCTTTTATCATTATAGTAATGCCCTTTACTCTACCTTTCTTATTGTTTCTGAGGAAGCTAAAGGTGTGTGTAAGATGAGCATTCTCTTTAACTCCAGCCTAAAGTCAACCTATTGCTTCTCATAAGTTATTCCCCTGCTTCAGGCTCCTTAGACACAGGATGGACATAAGTCTAAACTCCTAGAAATGACCATTTCCTCTTCCTCTCTTTATGCAGCAGCAGTAATACACCACTACCCCCACAGTGCCCTCACGTACATGCTGTTCCATACTGTCATTATGTTTCCTACTCTGGCTAGACTTTAAAAAAATTTTGCTAAGGAATTCTCTTCTGTGACATTTTCTGGCTGCTCCCCTCCATAAAGAAAAAACAAACAGGTTAAACATTTCCTCCTTTTCTTATATTATTACTGCAGTTTTTATACTGTATGGTAATTTTTCATAAAGGTAAATTTTTTTTTTGAGTCAGGGTCTCACTGTGTAGTTCAGGTTGGTCTTTAACTCGCTATGTAGTCAGGCTGGCCTCAAACTCACAGTGATCCTCCTGCCTTGGCCTCCCAAATGCTGGGATTACAGGTGTGTGCCACCATACCTGGCTCATAAAGGTAATAATTAGAAGGATAAATTTGCTGTGAAATAGCTGGGAGAAATAAAAATTATAAAAATTTAATGTGAGGGAATTATAGTAGGATAGTGGGCAAATTTTTTCATTTATTCATCATATAACCAACATAATAAGGACATAGACTGCATAGTAAGGATTAGAGAGAAACAAGTGGGTATCAGTTACATATATAGGACAACATATGCAGAGTCTGCCAAAAAATGTATACACAATTCAGGAAAAGAGAAACTTGCATAAATATTTTAATCTAAATTTATTAAGACATCCTAAAATTAATACAAGTTAACTTATGCTCCTCAATCAGTCACTGTACCTCCGTCATCTCGTCACTGTTGTTTTCTTTTTCTGAAGTGTGTATGCATCTTTTTTGTCAGATTCTATACTCCACCTGACCTCCACAGGTATCTAATTTGGGAATTTCTGTATATTTGCCATTTTAGCAAATGAACAACAGATCCTCACCCCAAATATATGCATTTTTTTCAATAAATATTTACAGAACGCCTGCGGTGCAAGGCTTAGTGATACGATGGTGAATCTTAACTCACTGGCATAAAATGACATTTAACAGTATTTTCAAAAGATACAAATATCTAGAAACGAGGCTGAATTTTGTGGTCTTAGAAAAGGAGAGGAACATTTTGTTTAAAAAAATACATGCATGAACATTGTGTTTCTTACCTTCCACATATGAATATCTTGAGGCAAATATAAAGGGGCCAGGTCTGTTACCCTCACTTGTGGTGCCACATATTGGAATAGTTTCCCTGTGACTGGCATTCAGAAAAGTCACCCTACATATGCTTATCTACTGTTTTTCTAAGACATAAAGTTGGAAAAGCAGATAACACAAAATCTGAGAAGCAGTAGAGTCTGGTATTAAAAGTGGCCCATGGAGCCAGCACGTGTCCTCATTCTGCTCCTCCTACCTGACTTTCAGCATCTCTTTGTGTTTCTATTTCTTCAAGTAGAAAATAAGAGTAATAACAGCAATAATAATGACAATGATACCAGTAATAGTAATGATGCAATAATAGCACTTTCTTAGAGGATTATCTTAAAGATTAATGTAAAGGCTGGGAAGGTACCTAAAATAAATATTAGGTAATAGTATTACAGCTGTTGTAATATGAATTGATGATTGATCCCATTTCTTTTTTTGTTATTGTTGTTTTTTGTTTTGTTTTGTTTTTTTTGAGACAGGGCCTCACTATATAGTTCAGGTTAGCCTTGAACTCACTATGTAGCCCAGGCTGGCCTCAAACTCATGGTGATCCTCCTGTCTCAGTCTCTCAGGTGCTAGGATTACAGGTGTGCACTACCATGGCCAGCTGTTGATCCCACTTCTGGCCAGGGTATGAAGAATTTGTTTTGTTTTGGGATATGGTCTTCCTATATTGCCCAGGTTGGTCTCAAACTCATGAACTCAAATGAATCCTCCCACCTTTGGCTTCCCAAGTACCTAGGACACATGCGTGCATCACCACACTTGGCTAAAGAATTATTTTTAAACGTTTATTTCTATAAATGCACAGTTGACACATAAACATTGTATATTGTTATGGTTGGGATCCAAAATATTCCTTAAAAGGTTTACTGTGCTGAAACTGGGTCACAAGAAAGGTTCTAACTTCACCAATGGATTCATTATTAGTTATATGAAGTGGTAGAAACAGGAGATGAAGCCCAGTTGAAGAGTGGATCACATGGGGGAAAAACACTGGGGACTACAGCTAGTCTCTTCATTACAGCCTCTTTTCATCTTTCTCTGCTTCCTGGCTCTGTGGGTGAGGAGCATTCCTAAGCCATTCCCTTCAACCATGATGCTCTGCCTCACTTCAGGGCCAGAAACAACAAAGACAGCCGACTACTGACTGGAACCTTTGAAACAATGAGCCCAAGCAAATCTTTGCTTTTTTTTTCAGTGCTAAGATGATATCCAGGGCCTTGCACATGCTAGGCAAGTACTGGGCAACAGAGCAACACCCCAGCCCTTTTTATTTTTATGTTTTTAATTTTGAGACAAGGTTCCTCTAAGTCACCTGGACTGGCCTTGAACTTGTGATTCTCCTGTCTCAGGTTCCCAAGTGCTGGGATTATAGGTGTGTACCCCACACCTGGCTAAAGTCTTTCCTCTTTAAATTGTTTTTCTCAGGTATTCAGTCACAGTGATGGAAAGCTAATACATACATATATATTTCCAGTATACAATATAAATTTTTTTTTTTGGTACTGGGGATCAAACTCATGACCTCACACTTGCCAGGCAGGCACTTAAGCCACTGAGTTAATCTCTGGCTAACATAATGTTTTGATGTATGCATATACTGTAACATGGTCAAATTAGGCTAATTAATGTATTCATCTACTCACATACTTATTTTTTGCTGTTAGAACATTTATGATCTAGTCTTAGCAATTAACAAATGAACAATACATTAACTATAAACATTATGATGCATAATGGATCTCTGGGATTTATCCAACAGAAACTTTGTTTCTTTTGACCAAACAGTTCCCTATCCCTCTCATTTTTAGCAGCTAGAAAGCACCATTCTATTTTCTGCTTCAATGAGTTTGCCTTTTCCATATTACAGATGAAAGTGAGACTTGCAGTATTTGTCTTTCTGTGCTTGGCTTATCTCATGCACTATAATGTTCTCCAGGTCACTCACCTTGCTACAAATGACAGAATTCCGCCCCCCCACCCTTTTCTTAAACACTAGTGTTCTTTTGGATATATCACACTTCTAAAAATCCATTCATCAACTTGTTTCAATATCTTGGCTATTGTGAATCATGCTATAATGAACATGTGAGTGCAGATGTTTCTTCCATATACTGATTTTATTTCTTTTGGATAAATATCCAGAAGTGGATCGCTGTATATAAGGCATAAAGAATTCTGTACCTTTGGGTCAAAAAATATTTTCTAACATTGATATTCTCTACTTATTAGTGAGTTTTCATCTTAAAAATCAGTCTAATACAACAAAGAACTTAAAAGGTACATGCATAATTCAATAACTATATTTCTAAGTTTTAATCCTAATAATGGATGTGCACCAAATTCAGCAGTGAGTATACTTATTATAGTTTATCTGCAAGTATTTCCTAAAAAAATGAAGAATAAAGATTACTTCAAAAGGAGCTTAGTGCAATGAATCACAGAAATTAATGCAACAAAATGATATACATCTATTTAAAACATTTTGTAACTGAATATTTAATGATATGGAAAATTCATTAAATGAAAAATGTACATTAAGTACAGTATGATCTCATTCTGTTTAAAAAAAGATAGGTGAACACTGTGGGTGCATGTATGTCTGCATATGTGGGGATCAATAGAAGCTACTGGGTTATACACTGAAGTATTAGTAAAAATGATTATCTCAGGATGGAGCATGTATGGTCAGTTTTTGTTATTTTTGTACTTTTATTTTTTCCATAGGAATCTATATTACTTTTGCAGTAAGGAAAAATTTACTAAAAAGTGCAGTGAATTAAAATTTTGAAAACAGAGAGATGTTCTGGAGCCAGGAAAAAAAAAAGAAAAGAAAAAATTCTCTTAGCTTGTTTACAAAGTAAAAAATCCAATAAACAGATGTGCTCATTAGTTTCCTGGACACTCCCTGAATTCACATGTGTTTTTGCCAGAAGTTCATGTGAAACTCAGAAAATTATTTTCCCTATGAGCACAAGAAAAAAAAAAAAAGATGAACAAAAGGCAAACTGGAAAATCTCAAAATACGTAGGAGAAATTTTTTCCTAGTATTTCTTTATTTAAGCAGACCAGAATTAAATCCATCCTAACAATCTCAAAAGTGATTCAAATGCTTTATAAAGGAAGACCTCTAAAAAGTGATTAATAATTCTCAAAAGTGATTTAAATGCTTTATAAAGAAAGACCTCTAAAAAGATTTAAATTCAAGATTCTATCTTTTCGAAGGTCTTAAAAAATCTCTATTAGGTAATAACTTGCTTCAGTTGTGTAGACCTCTCTAACTGTACAGTGTATTTTTCAAATGTCATAATGTATGTGAGATCTAACCATTTATTCTAACCTATTTAATAATTTATTACCTATAAGCATCTTTTGGTTTTCATTAATTTTCTTACCTCTTCATTGGACAAAACTCAGGAGAAACTGGATTCTTCTAAACTTAATTTTAACAATCTGTAAAAGGGAAAAGGGCCTAAGGAAATTCTAAATGAGAAATAAACAAGATGTATGGTTTCAACAGATCAGAACGCAAGAAATCCACAAACCACCATAAATTTGTCTCCAACTGCTTATCAGGCTGTCACCTTAAATGCAGTATGTTAAGCACACAACTTAAAACTCTTCAAAGCCTCTATCACCATATGCAAAATTTTCCTCAAACAATACAAAAGCAAAAATTTTCTTGACATCCTAACTACTATTATGACATCAAGGCACTGGCGATAGCACATCAGTCCACTGACATGAGAAACCTGAGTGGAGGTTCTCATTAACTCAAGCCTGGGTTATTTTAATAGCCTCCTAATTTGTCTCTACATCTTTAATCTACTACCACTTGAATCCAAATAGCTTCAACCTGAAAATCATTTTAAATATTTTAATTACAACTCAGTTCAAGAACCCTAGATTAAATTTTACCTAATGAACAACGGAAAGCAAACTTTATAAAGGCATTCAAAGCCCTTTTCTAATCTGATCTTATGCTTCTGTTCAAAGTGAATTCTCTGCAATCAGGCTGATCTAGCACCAACACTATTAATGTCTTGCTCAAGCCGTCCTCCCACCTCGCTTTCTTGTTGACGCAAATGCATCCTCTCAGCATGCTCAACTGAAACGCTAATACGGTTTTCAGTAACCTTTATGGCTGTAGATAAACTCTTTTCCTTTAGAATTTCAACCCTTACACACTGTCTGATCCACTCATTAGCCAGACAAAAAACTGTCTCCTACTGTCAAACAATATGCATCTATGATCTACTTCAATTAAGTAAAGATAATTCCCTTGTGGGCTCTTACATTTGCTGTACTTATCACAGTACCTGACAGAAAACAGATTTACGGCAAATGCTCGATATTTGGTGAATGATGAACCACCTGCTTGTTTAGTTTTTATACAAAGCATACTCTGTGTGTGTGTGTGTGTGTGTGTGTGTGTGTGTAATTTTCTATGTGTTTCTAAGACTTTTTTCTAACAAAACAAATATTGTTTTATATATGTTCATATATGGGGGTTCCTAAGATCACATCTGTGTTTAATGATCCTCAAGGACTCACAGGATTCAACACACAGTTGTACTCATAGCTCAGATTTACTACAGCAAATGGATACAAAACAGAATCAGCAGACAATTTCTCTAGCAACAAACTGTGACAGGTACCATCTACCAGGGAAACTTTTCAGAGACTTTGTGCTCAAAGTTTTTATTATGGTGGGTCACTTAGGCACAGACCATAATTCCAGACTCTCAGAAGGTGTTTAGCATAAGCCATACCACAATATAGGCACAGTGAGTCACTCTTATCACTTAGGTAAAGTTTCATGTCATACATAGAACATTTTATCATCCAGATTTCCAGACAGGAGCTAAGGGTAAGCTAGTAAATAATATGTAGGCTTTCTTGAGCCTGCTTTGCTAACTCTTTTACATGTAATTCATTTCATGTTTTTCATGGGAGAAATGTTACAGTTTGTTTCTGATTTAAGAGTCTCCTAAAATGATTTTTATAGGAATTTGAATCTAACAGAGATATGCTGCCAGTGTAGACATTCACTAGTTAACAACTGTGCAATTTTGAAATAATTCACTTCCTTTTGCTATTCTAGGTTTTCTTGCCAGGCGTGGTGGCGCACGCTTTTAATTCCAGCACTTGGGAGGCTGAGGTAGGCGGAGCGTTGTGAGTTCGAGGCTGGCTTGGGCTACAACGTGAGCACAAGGCCGGCCTGAGCTACACAGTGCGACCCTGCCTCAAAAAGCTAGGGCCCGGAGTTTGGCTCAGTGGCTTAAGCACCTGTCTGGCAGGTGTGAGGCTTTCTTTTCTTTTTCATTGTAAAATAGGGTATTATATCTTTATTTCTTTTTTTTTGATATCTCAAACTTTTTTTATTTTGAAGAGAATAAAACCAAATGAAATAAAACAGAATAAAGTCAATCAAAACAAAACAGTGAACATGGTACATGACTTCAAAAAAAGATAAAAGGAAATCAATAATGGCTACAATAATGCCTCTCGTTATCTTCAAAATAACTGCCCATACTATCAGGCATAATAAAATCAAACAAAATAGTACAGAATAAAACCAATAAAAACAAAACAGTGGAAGCAATACAGGACTTCCAAACAATAGCAAAACAACAGTGGTTACCATAATGCCTCTTGCTATCTTCTAAGTAGTTGCCTATATCATCAGACATAATACAATCAAACAAATCAAAATAGAATAAAATCACTCAAAACAAAACAATGAAAGAAATACAGGGTTTCAAAACAAGATAACACAAAATCAATAATGGCTACCATAATATATTTTGTTATCTTTGAAATAGCTGTCCATGCCATCAAATATAATAAAATTAGACAAACTGAAATAGAATAAAACCAAACTAAACAGAACAATGAAAACAATACGGGATTCAAATCATGATAATAGATTAACAATGACCACTGCCTTCCCTTTTTAGACATTTCCTCCCCTTTCCTTTTTACAATATGTATTGTGTATTTTGGATCCCACTAACTCTTTCAGTTTTTTACATTAGGGAGACAATACGATGTTTGCCCATGTGACTTTGAATCATTTCATCCATGAACATGATCTCAAGTTATATCCATTTACTTACAAGAGCCTTGAGGTTATCTTTCTTTATAGCTGAGTAGCTTTCTATTGTGTAAATGGTATTGTATCTTTTTTAAACCATCATTTTTGTCCTTGTCAAGTTAAAAGAAATAAACATAACATCTAAAGCAAACAGCTATTGTTGAACAAGTTTTTTTATCTCCTCTCTTTAAATACCATCTGGGTGCCAAAGCACTGTTAGGTGATTCAAGTACAGCATCCTACTAGATCCTCAAAACAACCCCACATACCATGAATGCTTCAATTTTACAGATTTTAGCTTTAACAGTCTAAGTATCCTATGCAATTTTGCCATAGTGGGATTAGGATTTAGTCTTAGACACATTTGTTATAGTTTGGATTTGGAAGGAGCCCCCCAGAGGCTTTTGTGCTGAAGGTTTGGTCCCCAGCTGGGTGCTATTGGGAGATGATGTAAACTTAGTAGGTGGGGCCTGGTTGGAAGAGTGTGTCACTTGGGGGATGCCACCGCAGGTGGCATTTTGTCCCTGGACACTCCTGCCTTCTCTGCTGTTTGCCATCACATGAACAGTTTTGCTCTACCACACATTCTCCGGCATGATGTTCAGCCTTGTGTCAGGCCCAAGGGAATGGGGCCAAGTGATCTTGGACTGAAACCTCCAAAACTATGAGCCAAAATAGGAAGTATGATCAAAAATGAATGTTTAAATAAAAAAATTACAGTAAAAGGTACATTGCCACTAATACCACTCAGAGTATTCCTTGTTGCTTTGAACAGTATCTCATCATTTTTGCCACTTTCTGAAGCAGTTCTGGAAATCCTCTTTTGTGACTGTCTTGGTGGCTACCTTGGTATCCTGATTCAATTCACAATGTTTACCTTTCACAGTCATTTTTATTTTGGGGAAGAGCCAAAAGTTGCATGCTGCCAGATCTGGTGAATAAGGTGGATGAGGATGCAACATATTCTTATGATGCCTATCTTTGCGTTGGATGGCACTCAGCAGTAGCCTTCATCATCCTTTTGATCACATCTTGTAAGACATTCAAGAAAGGGGACTTCCATAACTGCTTTAGAAAGTGACCAAAATGATGGGATAAGTGTGTTCAAAGAATGAGGGAGCATTTTGAGGGGAATTAATGGCTGTTTGTTTTTTCTGTAATAAGTTATTTTAAATTTAAACCTTCACCATGTTCTGATAATCCCATGAAAATCTTTCCTACTTTAAGTTCAGGTATTTGTCACAGGGACAGAAAGCTGGTGCATACACCACACCCT
Organism: Dasyprocta punctata; assembly: GCA_004363535.1. Classification (NCBI taxonomy): domain Eukaryota; kingdom Metazoa; phylum Chordata; class Mammalia; order Rodentia; family Dasyproctidae; genus Dasyprocta; species Dasyprocta punctata. Next base: position 65,871 of record RJWM01006705.1, read on the forward strand.
TGCTCTTGGCTTTACACTCACTCTCTATCCTACTTTAAAGGCACATGCTCCTTACTCTGAATCGTTTCCCTCAAAACTCAGTGCCCTTTTGTTTACCTGGCTATACAAAGCACTATTCTTAACCTCTTTTGCCTTGATTCGAGCCAGATTTTAGTTGTAAGAGAAAGGGGTAAGTTTAACTTTTTCATTTCCTAGTCTTTGAAAAGCACAGATCAAATTATATTTCTTGCACCTTAAAACCCTTAGGAATCTGCCTATTCAGCATAGCACACGTTTTTCCTTTGTCTGGCATCATCCTGTTCAAAGTTAGAGCTGTATCAGAACCATGGCACCATACAAAGCAGTTGGGAAAGTTAGTGATGCTTCCAGTGCCTCAATTTATTTGTTCAAAATTGCAGAATCCCTACCCCATGCTATGAGAATTAAATAAAAGAGTATATTTAAAAGGCCCAGTGGACATGTTTGCTGAATAAATGATTGCCTGAAATGACTGAATAACTGACATGTGAGAAGTAGTTGGATCAAAGAGAAAGGAGCCACAGTAGACAAGTGCCCTAACCACCAGGTGTCACCACTGGGTCAGGAGCACTGGTCTAACTGCTCTAGGTGGGGAGTCTGGCCCTGTAGTAACAGTCTAACCCTCAGGGATAGGGCGGTCACTTTCTCTTACAGAGTGACATTGAGAATTGACTTAGGCTTTTCAAGATTTTAAGTACAGCATTACTTCACATCATTTGTTTTCCTACATGTGTGTTAAAATGATAGTATTTAATTAGCTGAATAGTTATAGATTTGTCATCAGTTTAATTTTTAAAATTATCCTGAACAGCCTTTTTTCTTTAAAATTTTCAACAACAGTGCCTCATACTATCTCGTCCTATGGTTTAGCCAACTACACATTTTCTGGTTTCTATAGCCTTCTATAGGGCCTCGGTGGACAATTTTCTGGCCCACTGATTCTAATGGGCCCATTTCTTTATTAATGGGATGACAGACAAAAAGAAAGCAGAGTATTTTTAGCATAAAAATGCAGTCTGTGATCAGTATGTATAGGCAAAATAAAGATTAACTATTAATCTTTCTCCTTGGTCTGATGAACTCGAAAGTTCATTAAAAACGATTTTTTAAGCTATTTTCTTGACAAGAAAATCACGTTAGGGCAAATCTGTCAACCTGTGAATAGCCCTGCAATTGCTCAAGGAACACAGTCACACCTGGCTGCATTTTGTAACCCGCTAAGGTCTCTTCCTGGAGAGTACCCAGGGCTGAGTTCGAAATGAGGACAAGGCCTGGGCACCTCCTCTCGCTCTAAGTCCTCCACAGTGAGATCCACTAGTGGCTGCTTCAAGACGGGTGATTCGGTTAGAGCGCCTAGCTGGAGACAGCTTTCTTATGAGGAACACGCTGAGCCTCCTCTGCTAGAACATCGGGCGCAAGTCAAGCCCATCAGGCCACTCCAACCCCATCCTGGGCGCCCCAGTCCCGGCGCAGCCTACCAGGCAGAGGGAGTTACGCCACGCACCGATGGTTCAGTGTGGGCGCTCTTGGTATTTGAGCAGTTGGGGTCATTTTTGAACAAAAGCTCAGGTTCCACTTTTTATCTTACATATGTGAGGATATCCTATGGGAAACCAGACGCATCCTCTCCCCCCGGACACTACTAGCATTGCCGGGGCACTGGGCGGAAAGCGCAAGCAGCAGGAACCATCTGGAGTCACCAGCGCTGGAGCCGCGGGCAGCCCTGACGAACCCATTTGCCAAGCACTTTGTGCCGATCAATGCACTCCTGACTGACAGACCCCGCACGGGTCCCTGAGGACGGCGAGCTACCGCTGACCGCGGGCTGCTGTAAAGGGGCCGACGCGAGGGACGCTGCCCACCCAGGAGTCCGGCGGGGGCGCAGCGGCTGGGGAGGGGCGGCGCGCGGTACCTGGACGACTCCGCGGTGAAGCTGCCGCCGTCCAGCAGCCGCATCTTGCAGAAGAGGACCCCATTGACGAAGGGCACCGAGGAGAGCTCCTCGAGCTCGAAGTCCACCTTAAACTTAAACTTCTTCTTCTTCATCATCGTGAGAGCCAGGCGCCGACGAGCGTACAGCGCGGGCGGGCGCCGCCGCCTCAGCTCGGTCGAGTCCCGGATCCGCCCAGCCCCATGGTCCGGGCCGCGAGCTGCGCGCGGGGGTGCGGCTGGGGGGCGCCGCGGGCCGGCAGGGGCCGGAGCTGGGGCCGGGGCTGGGGCCGCTGCCGTCGCCTCTCGCGGCAGCCCGGGCCGGGGCGCGGCGGCGGCGGCGCGGACCCCGGCCGCCCACGGGGAGCGGTCGCTCTGCAGCTCGACCGCCGAGTGGGCGCTCTCCCGGTGCGCAGCTGGTTGCAGCCGCCGCCGCCTCCCGTCTGCGGGCGGAGAACGGGGAAGCTGAGAGAACGGCCGCCGCCTTAGCGGCTCGGCCCGGGGCGCCCCCAGCGGCCGCAGCCGGCAGCGCACCGCGGGGCGGAAGCGGGAGTCGCGGGAGGGCGGGGAAATTCGGGGCGGGAGGGCGCCTAGCCGGGGAAACTAACGCACAACGGCGGTTAGCAACGAGTCACGCCTCTCGGGTTAAAAAAAGACAAACGCGGCGAAAAAAGCTTCCTTCTGCAGCTTCCTCTGCGCCTTTCCTTTCAGTTTTCTTGCACCACCTCTTTTCTCCCCTTTCCAGTGATTTCTTTCCCTGGGGTTTGAGGGTCATGGGTTAAAAACGGCAAACAGAATCTATTACGTTGTTTGGATCAAACTGAGATCCAAAGACTAAAATTTACTCTAGGGTCTCTAAATTCACGAGACTTCATAAGTAAAATGAAGATAAGATAGAAAAAAGGAAAAGAATTAAGGGGCTGAGGGCCTACCGAGTGCCCATGCAAGGCACTGCGCAGGTAGTTTCTCGTGTGGATACCCTAATCTTGGTCACCCAGGATAAAAGATAATAGAGCACAGAGGGAATTAAAAATATCTTCCCTTTTAATAATTTGTCTATATAAAGAACTAAAACGTTTAAATTCAAATTTTTCAGGGCAGGCTTTAAAAAAATCTTCCTAAATGAATAGCAGTTATTTGCTTTCTGTAGGTATTGCACTATCTGTTATATGTGTGACTTAGTTTCATAATGTTCATGTTTTGTTTGTTCTCATAGTATTGGGGATTGAACCCAGGGGCTCGTGCATGTGCTTGCCAGAAGAGCTACCCCCCAGGGGCCAGCCCTCCACTTTTGTTTTGAGACAAAGTCTTACTAAAATTTCCAGGCTGGCCTCAAACTTGTGATTCTCCGACCTCAGCCTCCCAAGCAGGGGGGACTACAGACATGCACCATACGCCCAACTGTTTGTCTTTTTAAACTAAAGTCTGGTCTTTTCAACTCAGTCTCTTGCACTAATTTTTCAAAAGACAATTCAAAAGATTCTCATTTACGCATTCATTCGTATAAAAATATATATTAACTGCCTAAAATGTTGGTCATTGGCTAGAGTAGAATCAGTGATCAACAAACAATAACTGACTTTAAGAATTTTACTGTCTAGTGAAGGAGATGTCTTTTGCTTTGTCATGACAAAAAACAAAAACAAAACAAAAACCGCATAGCATCAAGCTGGGTAGAACTCAGAAGAGTAAGCAATGAATTAAAATGAACCAGTTTTCTGAATTTCAAAGAATGTGTAGGTTTTGGGACAACATGGAAAAAGGTGTTCCAGGTGAAGGAAAGAGGAGAAATAAAAAGCCAGAAGCAGGGTTTAACTGTGGGGATTTGGTAGTGAATGAAGCTTGAGGTTTGTAGCTTGGACAACTGGGAAACGGAAGGAGAGCAAGTTAGAGTGGAGGAGACCATGAGTCTATCTGAAATGCTTGGGGTGGGGGGAAGGGAGAGGGCAGGGCTGGAGAAGGCAGGAAAGGGAACAACCAAGCCTTAGCTGTTGTCTGTTCAGAGTGAAAATGTGCAGTTGGGAACTGCAGTATTTGCTGATTGCTGAAGCTCAAAAGGTAGATAAGAATGAGTTGATCTGAAGAATATTTAATGGGTAGTTGAAAGAAGAGGCAATTTTGAAGACACCCAAGAATGAGCTATCAGAGACAGGGGAGATGGAGAGAGACATGGTCAAGAGATGGTCTTGAAGCCAAGAGGGAATTTTAACCATTTAACATTCTTAGTTATTAAGATTTAATGTGTGCCAGGCACTGTGCTGGGTACTGAATATAAATGAATAAGATACACAGGCTTATAAATGTGTGGAAGAAAACAGATATGCAAGCAAATCAGAAAGAGGGGTGAGAGAGGGAAACTAAGTGAGAGACGTGAACAAGATATGATCTATGAGGGAGCAGAGGAGTTGGTTTCAAAAAAGTGCTGCAGAGCAAGTCCGGGGAATTTGGACTGAAAGAAAGCTACAGAATTGATAATCTAGGTCACTGGTGATCTCGGCAAGAGAAATCTAAATGATAGTGGCAAAGTAAGAATAAAATGGCCTAGGTAGTGAATGAAAGGTAGTGATAATGAGTGGTGGGTGGCTTAAAAAATACTTTTTATGATTTTTGTCAGTGAATAAAGAGAGAAGACTGTAACTGGAGGAGGAAATGTGATATTTAAGATTTTTTTCAGTGATATTCAGGAATTATTCAATATTTATTGAGTGCCTGTTCTGTGCCAAGCATCTTAATAGTTCTTATAGACCTGAGCTGTCATCCCTGCCCCAGATCTTACAGTCTATTGGAGGACACGGATAAGTAAGCAGGTAGTTGCAGTACAATATAAAATTGAGTGCTATCTATCGATTATAGTGAATAGAGATTGCTGTGGGAGAATAGAACAACATTTACCCAGGTTAAGTAGGTTTATGAAAGGCTTTCTGGGTAAGTGGCATTTGAGCTGAGGCCTGAGTGATGAGAATGGGGGCAGACAGCAGTTTTTCTATTTTGTGTGTGAAGAAGCTCAGAGGAATAGAGACCATGTTGCAGAGGGAACTGAAATTAGTTTTGTCTGGCTACAATTTAAAGTGGGGTGTGATGACAGGGGTATAGTTGGAAGCCACTGAAGTTTTAAAACAGAATCATATATTCGGATTTGCATTTTATAAACATCTCCAGTTATAGTAAAACTGAAAGATTGTTGATAGTCCAGTACTCTTTGTTTTAGAGTCACAATTCAATTATTAGACACTTGGTATACATCAGGATCTAGCCACAAACAGACATCACACTCAAAAGTGTTCATATGAGGAAAATTTAATGAAAGGCTTATGTGCAGAGCTGAGGGCAGGGGTCAGGGCCCCACAGTCTGCCAGGGAGTTGGAAGGAGGCAGGGATAAGTAGCCTGATTCCCCTTACCTTGTAATTTCTCATCTGTCTGTGCCTCTCATGATCCCACCAAAACAGAGGGCAGCAGAGATTGGAAGATACAATTCCTAGAGAACAGTCTCATAAACACACAATGGTGAGATGAGATGAAAGTGAAGGGTTAGGAAGTTACTAACACACATCTGCACGTTCGGTAGGAATCCAGAAACAAGGGAATTTCATACAGCACTTTAGTGCTTCTGAAATCCTCAGAAGGGGTGGATATGAATTCCAAGTCATATCATTTGGGATAAACATAAATGGTCCTTCTTTGCTTCCTGGCATATGGAAGTTTACATTTTCCAGTATACTTGTAGTTAGGTCATTCTGGGCAATATTATGTGAGAAGTAATGTGTCACTTCAAGGTGAGACACTGACAAGCCTTTGAGCAGGTCTTCCTTGCCACAATAGTCGTGGAGGAGGCCCTTGGGTTAAAATGTAGTATTCACAAAATTGAAACAGTTCTATTTTCTGAGTGAGAACATGGGGCAACAGTGGCTCATGTCTGCAGTAAACACTTTAGTATAAGAAACTTTTATTGTATTGGGGCACTGAAATGTGGGGGATTACTTATCACTACAGCATGTGACTCGCTTATTCTGACTAGAATGTAATTGAGATAAGAAGGTGACAGCAGACACTGGTACTGCAGCTGCTGCCACCACCAGTGGTTCTCATAACATGAAGATTATAAGGAGTCTGGATGTTACACACATGTCATTACATCTTGCTTGCAGGTGGTCACGAATGCAGGAAGACAGCCTCCATTTACTTGCACCCATTTAAAAATAAACACAACTCTTTGGCAGAACTTATCTGTATCTAGAACTTGAGTGGGAATGGAACTTGAGGAAGGTAATTTTCAGCTTTCCAATTCTTTTAATACCGTAGTGGAATGAAGTTGAAATAGCGGGTCTCAGTATTTACCCCAGACCTATGATGCAAGTTCCTAAAAAGTAAGTGTGGTTTGCTAATCATCCTTTTATGTTTTGTGTCTAGTCTGACATCTGACATTAGTGTGTGTCCAGTAAAACTTTCTTAAAATGATTTAAATTTATGGACCAACCCTAAGTGTTTTACCTCTCAGATAACATAATGCAACTGCAAGACGTGCAAGACTACTTGCTGCCAATAATTCAACAGTTCTTGCAATACCATTATGCCTTCCTCAAGGACATTTCCTGGAAGATGCACCCTTCTTTTGCATTTAAATCCCAGTAGTCAGTGCAACATGAACAGAAATGATAGTGTCAATTCAGGGCACGGTCCATAGAAACCTCCCACACGTGGTTCTCCTTCAAGTCTTGCTTACGCTGTCTGGATTTTGGTATCAAGAGAAACATGGGAAGTTACAAAGTGAAGATGATGAACTTCCATAAACAAAGATTCCTAGGTGACCATGTGGCAAAGGATCCCCCCCTCACCCTGATCAGGAAACCTGACCAAGAACACCACTGCTGAACTATTATGTGAATAAGAAGTAAACTTTTATTGTGATATTTTGAGAGTTTTATTTTGTTTTGTTTTGCCACAGCAGCTAATATTTGGTAATACAAATCAGTAGGGTGCTATTGTAAAGATCTCAAACTAGTTAGGCAAGCAGGAGACAAAGAAACTTACTGGAGACTGAAAGTAGGAACCCTGGATATATGTCTCAGTCCATTTTCTGTTATTAAAGACACAGTACCACAGACTATGTTATAAAGAAAACAGGTTTATTTTGGCTCATAGTTTTGGCTCAAGACTGAGGTGCTAGCCGGGGATATAGCTCAGTGGCATAAGCACCTGCCTGGTAAGTGCAATGTCCTAGTTTGATTCCTGGTACCTAAATAAATAAATAAATAACTGAGGTGCTTCCTGTGGTGATAGTCTTCTATTGTCAGAATCTCTAGGTGTCATGTGGAGAGAGTCATACAATTTGAGAGAGACCTAGCCACACTGGCTTTTATGGCACATTCACTCTTGACATAGCCACTAAACATATTAATACATTACAGTGGATCCTTGACTTATGAACTCAGTTTATTCCCCAGGGCAGTAATAGCTCAAGTTGTCAGTTGAAGGCTATGGTTCCTCTACACAGTCTTCAAAGTCTCTCCACTGTAGACAGGCAGATCTCAGTGTCCTTAGTGAGATACTGGTCTAGAATTTCTCAGTTAACTCCATACAGGAAAGGGTGTTGTAATATTCCTTTCAGAACTCTTTAAGTGTTAAATCTATATCTGAGACCATCTGAAAGCACAAGCAGCCAGCATTTGTGTCATAACTCAAGACTTTGGTCATAAGTTAAAACTAAAATTCTGGTCATAACCCAAGTTCATATGCCAAGCCAGTCATAATATGAGAGTCCATTTTAATTGTATGAATAAATCAATCTACTCAAGAGGGCAGAGTTCTAATAATCTTTTAAAGGCCCCACCTCTTAATGCCTTTAATAGGGATTAGATTTCATACAGATTTTGGGGATTTGAATCATATTCAAACCATAGCACAAGACATTTGGTAAGAGTTGCCTACAATAATATAAAAGGAAAATAAGATGCCTACAAAGTTCATAGCTCTAGAATAAGTTGGAAAATGGAATATTAGCAGTTTATGTTTCCTGGTTGCTTTTAGCAAGATATTAGAAACAAGAGATGAGCTCATGCATTAATTAGGTTTCCAAGCATGAATGAAAAAGGAAGATAGAAAATACAGAAATGTAGAACCTCAAGGGGTTGGAAAAACTGACTGCTGTATACTTCAAAGGATAGAAAATTATATTGAAAAGCTTTTGAGCATCAAGGGCCCATTAGGACTCAACCATTCAGCAAAGATTAGATTTAGAGTGTGGTTTCACATTACAGTCTGATGATCTCTAAGTAACCACCTTAAATTGAGATGAAGCGAGGCATAAGAGTGAAGACACAAAGAATAAAATCAGGCTCTGGAATTATCTGTAGGAAACTTTAGTGTTACAGGCACATGGAACTGACAGGAAGCAAACCAATCAGAAGCGTTTTCAGTTTTAGATAGATTGACTATGAAAGAATCATGGGCCTGTTTTAAATACCATACTTGTCAGAAGGATGTCATGCTCCCCAACACCCACTTCAAATGTGGCCTTAGAGGAAAAGCTTCCAGAGAGCAGAGTCAGTGACTGACAGTTGGTGAGAGCAAATGGGATCTAGTAGAGGAAATTCTTCCCCTCCAGTTCAGGACCATCACAATGTGTCCTGGCAGAATTTCATCTAGTGGGCCAGTGTCTTCCTCTATGCTCTTCCCTACTGAAAGTATTTTCTGCAACACATTTGATCCTTTGGTTTTTTTTTTTTGTTTTTTGTTTTTTTTTGTCTTTTTGAGACAGAGTTTCACTATGTGGTTTAGTCTGGCCTTGAACTCTCTTCATAGCCCAGGTTGGCCTTGAACTCACAGCAATCCCCCTGCCTTAGCCTTCCAAGTGCTGGGATCACAGGCATGTGCCACCACATGTGGCTTGGTCCATCACTATATTTTGAATGCAATAGGAAAAATAGTTTATTATCGTTTATAAGTCAGAGTAGAGGTTTCCCCCTTGGCACTACTGACATTGGACTGGACAATTCTTTATTGTGTGGTGTTCTGTGTATTATACAATGTTCAACAGCCTTTCTGACCTCTACCCACTAGTTGTCAGTTGCACTTCCTGACTCCAACTTGTGTCAGTTAAAAATGTCTGTGTATATGAGAGGAAGATACAAAATCAACCCTGGTTGAGAATCACTGGCCACAGCATGATGTGGAATTATATCCAGACTTGATGGAGAATCTTGTGCATTACCTGAGGTTTCTGTACTTTAAGCTTAATGCAGTGACTGGGTGGGATTTTAGTTTATCTGACCTATAAGGGGATGAGTATTATTTGTTCAGAAGAAGGGTGAAATTACTATTTGCTGACCAAATAGATGGACTATGACTTAGAGTTCTAGGTCATCATCAAGCTTGTTTTCTCATTTTGAGTAGACAATGTTACTATATTTTCTACTCTTGTCTGAAATTAGTTGTTGGTACAAGACTGATTTCTAGTAAATGGGCATTTGTACAACTTCAAGACCTGGTTCACAAAACCTGTGTGATCCTTTCACTCTTTCTTCGTCTGATGGCTGGATGTTGATGTCAAAGATAACCTTGGAAGATGGTAACATTATTCTCTATTATTCTATTAGCCTGTTAACCCACAAATACTAGCAGCTCAGTGGAGCGATCACTAACTTTCCCAATCACACTGACCAGGAACTTGATTTGCAAGGTGAGAAATTAGCATTTAATTTTTTTGTGTGTGATTTCAAACATCATCATCATCTTCATTGTCATTATCATCATCATCATCATCATCATCATCATCATCATCATCATCATCATCATGCTGGGGGTTTAATGATGTCTTAATAGTGATCTCTAAAGTTCATAATGAAATACAGATTTTGTTTTTAGGAAATGACTTACAAAGTGATAGGTTCTGTTTGACCATATTTAGAATATTGATGTTTCAAATATTATCTAACCTAATGAAAGTCAAATTAGTAGCATTGCCTCATGTTAATAATAAAGCTGGGAAAGCTGGGTGTGGTGGTACATGTCTATAATTCCAGCATGGGCTGCATAGGAAATTCAAGGCCAGCCTGGACTACAGAGTAAGACCTTGTCTCCAAAAAGAAAAAAAAAAAAAAAAAAAAAAAAAAAAAAAAAAAGGAAATAAAAGAGTAGGCATTGTGGTGGATTAACTAGTGGTCAACTTGTAACATCTAACTGAATCAGCATGGTGCTGGGTGTGAAAGGATCATCTGAGGATTGTTGCCAACAGCATAAAAAGAGAGCAGGAGGGGAAGATGGTGGAGTGCTGATTCTCCTGGAGAAGCTTGTTGCACTGGCTTTCCTGATATGAATTTAGCTGTTCTCATCGGAGGACTTTGGGTCCTTGCTCTTGCTGAGGAGGGCTGTAGTTCTCTTTGGAGGAGCTCTGGTCTTTATCTTGAGCAGTGCTTCCTAGCTCCAGTGCAGGTCCCTCAGCCTGCTGGCCCAGAACCTTCATCCCACTGGCGCAGACTTTTCTAGCTTCTACCTTTGACCTTTGGGGCTTCCGAGGGCAGATCCTGATACAGACTTGTGTGAGACATTGTCATGGGCTCTAGGCCTCCAGCTGGACTCATGGGGGCATTGTCATAGGCTCTAGGTCTTCAGCTGGAGTCATGCAGGACATAGCAGTGGGATCTAGGCCCTCAGCTGGATTCTTTAGGTCTCTAGTGTGTGAACAGATTTCTGGCACTCTTCTGCATTTGACTCTGGGTGAATATTATAAAATAATCCTATGAATTATGTGTCCTGTATTAAATCTATTCCCCTACAAACCCTGACTATAACAGGCATGTTTGCCTATTAAAAAAATTATCTATACTCTTTTCAATAGAATATAGTGAATGTACTAGAAAAAATACTTTGAGGAGATATTTCTAAGACAAATAGTGGGTTTTTTGTTTGTTTGTTTGATTGTGTTTTGCAGAAACAGGAATGAAACCTAGGGGCCACTCTACCACTGAGGTTCACCTCCTATTTATTTATTTATTTATTTATTTATTTATTTTTATTTTGAGACAGGATTTTTCTAAGTTACTAAATTGCCCACTCTAGGCTTGAATTTGGTAACCTTCCTCCTTCAGATCACCAGAGTCTTGGGGTTAAAGTTGTGCACTACCATGCCTAGCCAAAAGATTCTTTTATATTGTTACCTGAATATAAATATTTACTTTTTTCAATGTATTTTTTTGTTTTTATTGCTAGTGTTCTGCAATAGTATCAAGTCCAATATTTTTCCATGTTAGATCAGGTCTTCTTTTATGTAAAATTTGTGTGATGTTGCTGCTTATTTATTTAATATATACATGCTTATTTCCTCAACTATTCTCTGAGTAGATGACCATGATGTAGATGTTACTGTGTAATTCAACTAGAGAATACAAAAATAAACAAGAGTTGTATCTTTTCAAGAAAATGAGAGTAGGGAAAATAAGAAACAGAAGAAATTTTAAAAAGAGACATTTATATAACTACCTTTAGAGTACTTCAAAGAAGGAAGCAATTACCACCAGATGAGGCAGTAAGAGAAGACTTTGGAGGAAGTGGCATTGAGCTAGATCTTGAGCCTTGGAGGAAGTGTAAAAATTAGAAAGGCAGAGAAGGAAGGAAAGGTCATTTCTGAGGCAGGAAAGCATAAAGTTGGGGAAAAAAAATCTGAGTTAAAACAAAAGAAAAACAAGCTATGAAAAAGCAGAGGAAAGTCAGGTTCAGAACATAGATTGTGGTTTTAAATACTAGACTAGGGAATTGAGATTTTATTTTGTAGTTTGTAAGGGATATGAAAAAGGGAATAAAAAATTATCGTTGTTCACTAAGAAAGTTAATCTGACAGGAATATTTATGTTGGATAGGAAGAGACTAAATGCAAGGATAATTTATAAGGCTAGTCTTTACAGGATAGCAGATTATCACTCTGAATTAGTATACCCTCAGGGATGCTGGGGATATAGCTCAGCAGCACAATTCCTGCCTGATAAGTGTAAGGTCGTGAGTCCGATTCCTGATACAAAAAAACAACAACAACAACAACAACAACAACAAAAAAAAAACAGAAAAGAAAAGAAAAGAAAAGAAAGAAAGAAAAAAAGAACAAAAGAAAAAAAAAGTATGCCATCAGGGAGAATACAGAGGGAGAGGAGTCATGAGAGGATACTATAGAATTAGTAGAACATGCATATAGTGACAGAATAAGGGGGAGAAGCAGAAAATGACTCCAATATTAAAAATGTCCAGAAGAGAGAGGATAGATATATTTCAAGCAAGTTTAATAAATACAGGAAAGAAATAGATCTAGACTGATATAGAAAATGTACTCTAGTAAAGAAGAAGTATATTTATACAACATTCTTCGAGAAAATATATATATGACCCCCACATACACATAAATCTGCATCATTATGTCAGTGATGGAATTGAGAAGGGCACTGGGGTCACCTTGAATATTTCCATGATAATAAGTGTTCAGATTTCTTGTATTTAATGTTGTTTCCTTTCCTACTGAAGTATATTTATGTTTTCAGTCCGATGAGTTGGAGAAATACTTCTTGCAACCTTAAATTGACCTTCCTGGTTAGCCAAGTGTCTGAGGTATATAGATTTTTTTAGTGCACTCAACATCATTAGCCAAGCAGATTCTTAAAATAGCACAAAAGATCTTTAACAACAAAAAAGTGCCCATCCATGGAATAACTTGATTTAAACTTTTAGCTTGCATGCTCTTTGAACGTTTAAACTAAAGAACTTCTCAGTTCTTGGAATTTCTCAGTTGAAAACCTTTATAAGCAAAAATATTCAGATGTAGAACTGGTTAAGATACAAATAATTTTAAGTGTTTAACAATTGTTTCATTAGAGTACAAAACAAGTGGGTAAGGAAGGAAGAGCTGTTATTGCAAGTGAGTTCATTTGTAGCACGGCATGTCTTAAACTAGTTTATTTCATATCTAAGGTTTTGTATTTTTGGTCTGAAATTACAGTAGGGATGCATAGTAGGGTCTTTTAGTATATTTATAGTACTATAGTTAACTTTACTAACTTTTTAACTCTCTTTAAATTGTAAGAGCCATATTTTGTCTCTCCGTGGCAGAGGAGGGCAGAGACTTAGGTCATGCTGAGACACTCGGCATCATTTATTTTTTTGGCATGCTTCAGAATACTAAGAAAAGATAGATGGGAGATTGTTGTGTGGGAACAGGAAGATGCTACATGCTTGGCAAGTCAGTTTGGCTAAAGAAGACAGTAGTGGAATCCTGGTAATTTTGAAATGAAGGAAAAACACCAGAATAAAATTATGGATAGTAAAAAATCAAAAGGAAAAATATTTCCAGTGAAATGTAGGAAAAGAATCAGGGGTAAATGGATGAATGACATAAAAGCAAGCTTTATCAAACTTATTCAGTATTTTGCTTCAACTTTTGGCTTTATTTTTAGTGCAAAGTTGATGCTTTAAAACGTATCTTTTTTTTTTTTTTGGTACTGGGAATGGTACTGGGGATCCAACTCACAGCCTCACCAGGCAGGCACTTATGCCACTGAGCTAAATCCCTGGCCCTATTTTTTGAGACAGGGTCTCACTATGCAATTCAGGCCGGCCTTGAACTCACTTTGTAGTCCAGACTGGTCTCGAACTCACAGTGATACTCCTGCCTCAGCCTCCCAAGTGATTAAAGGCATGCACCACCATGCCCGGCTTTTAAAACATGTTTTAGAGCAGAGTCAGGTGAATTACCATAAGTTTGAGGCCAGCCTGAGCTATATAGTGAGTTCAAGGTCAGCCTAAACTACATGGTGAGACCCTGTCTCAAAAAAAAAAAAAAAACAAAGCAAAGTAAAACAAAACAATCATAGCTAATCAAACATCTTCATTGATAGTACCCCTTTTTGGATCAACTTTATTGGCCTTGTACTATGATAAACCTGGACTAGAACAAAATAAAGTTGGTGCCTCCAGATAGAAGGTGTTAGTAAAAGAGGCATAATGGGTTATGTGGTGCAGAAGGGTTGAAGGCAGTAGAAAAGGACTCTGTCTCCTTTGCTGATTAGAATGACATTTGGTATTGAAGAATACAGATATAAATGTGTTCCTGAAAAGTTGCATGTACACTGATTTTATAGTGATTAATGAAATTTGAATAGCTATATGTCCAGAATTTCCACATTTTAATTTTTGATTGATTTTAATTGGCAGAGGTTTCTAAGGTTTTTATTCTAAATTTCCCTGCTACCGTCTGCCTTTTATGCAGTCCAGGCTTACTCTGTAAATCCTAAAATATATTCATTTATTGTAATTTTAAGATTTTATTCATAATGTGAGAATTGACCCTTTGTTCTATTTCCTCAATTTAAATCCTGAAAATCTAGATTTCTGTAATAATAGCAATAATATCAAGTATTCATTGAGCATTTATTACATATGTGGTATTGTACTAGCCTAAGTATTTCATGTACTAGCCCTAGGTATTTCATGTATTCATTTATCTAAGTCTCACACTAAAGATAACATAGATGGTATCATTTTCCATTTTACAAATGAAGATACTGAGGCATGGAGAAATTAACTCTTAAGATTACTTAATTAAGTCACAAAAACCTTATATATCAGAGTTTCTTAAATGAGTTTCATAACTATAATGAGTTCAGTGGGGAAGGCTTTGTGCACATATGTTTAGAAATCATTAATTCATTTGCTTACTAAAAAATGTGCATTGAGTTCCCACCCTCTTGTATGCACTGAAGAAATAGCAGACAAGAAGCAATTCTTGCACTCATAAAACTTCCATTCTGGTATGTGAGACAGGCTTTAAATATACAAATAATAAGCAAATATCTGATAGCAAGTAGTGGTAAGTGCAATGAATAAAAGCAAAATAGGGTAGCATGATGATCAGAGTGGACAGGGACAGTGGGAAGAAATAAAGAATTATAAAAGAAAGCTTAAAACCAGTTCTGTGGGGCTATGAATTTAGCCCAGTGGTAGATAGCTTCCCAGGTCTTAGGTTAGGGGCCCAGGCCCCCAAACAAACAAACAACAAACAAACAAACCCCCAGTTCTGGGGATCCTTACTCCCTTCTCTGTCTTAAAGCTGTTACTATATGTGCTCAAATGAAAGTGGTGAGGAGCTAGTTGAGACTGGGAAAATTCCAACAGAAGGAGTCTTCAGTGTGTTGTGAGTGTTCCCTGTTACCCTGGGAGACTTCACCTCATGCCTAGTGAGGTAGCTTTACTGATACCACATGGAGAATTGGTCTGGATTACATGGGTCCCAGAATTACTTGGAAAATTGTTTACTAGTATCAGCATAGAAAGTAACTGTAATCCTTCACTGACAGCTCAAAGTTATGAAATCCTTGGTAGGAATATATAGCTGAAGCCATTTAAAAGGAATCTTGCTTAGCCAGGTGAGGCCGTGCACATGTGTAATTCTAACTACTCAGGAGGCTGAAGCAGAAGAATTGCTAGTTTGAGGCCAGCCTGGGGCAACTGAGCGAGATCTTGTCGCAAAGTAAAAAATAAAAACAGCTTGAGATGAAGCTCCATGCTCCTTGTGTACCATTAAAAATAAAAATAAAAATAAATAATAAAAATAAAGGAATCATGCTTAGGAAGCCACCTGCTCACACTGGGCAACTTGGCAGAGAGACGCTGGAGATGTGCCCTCAGATTCAGCAGCTAATGGAGGGACTGGGAGTAGAGTGGGTATATAAGTATCTGTCTAAGAGTAAGTTTTGACTACTTTAGTGGTGTGAAAGGAACCCACAGAGGAATATCTGACCCTGAGAGCAAGTGCCAACTTTAAATACCTGCCATGTTCTGAGTACACTAATGCTAATTTACGTCTGTGCCTGTCACACAAGAACATTCCTATCCCTTATCTCTCTTCCTTCCTTGCCCTCCTGCCCCTGGCTGGCCAAAGGTCAGCTAAGTGAATGAAGTGGAGGAGGTCAGAAGAGAGGCCCTGACCCCTAACACAAAGAAGGGGCTGCCAGCCCCCGCAGGCTGGGGTGGGGATGCAGGAAACATGAACTGTAATGAAGTTCAGAATTTGCACCAGTATCCTGCGTTGGACATTTTTACTATTGAAATGAGACTATTTTGTGAAAACAAGTATTTTTTGTTAACTGAAGTTACCTAAAAAGACAAGGTAGTTGCCCTAGGCACTAGGAAAGATCCTGTCTTGTGGAGTTAGTTTGAACAGACTCTTGGAAAGAAAAGAGTTGCTTTTTGTCCCTCTGAGAGAGTTTTTGGTTCTGTTTAAAAATTACCCATTTTAAAGGGAAAAGGCTGAAAGAGAAAAGGGAAGAGGAAAAAATATAAACCTGTATATATGTATATGTAATATAACTAAAATGTACACACTGCTGAATCTATTTGTTATTGAGAAAGAACAATTAATACTCATGATTAGATCAATTTTACATGTCTATATCTGTTAATGTAAGTAACCATTTTAAAGATAACGATACGCAATATTGCAACCATTGTCAAGTTTCTATCATCCGATTTTGAAAGCCTGCAGTATTACTGTTGTGTATTTACTCTAGTCGTTTGTTTGTCTCTTTTGCTTGTTGTCTTTGTTTTATATGTCTTTTTTTTCTGTTTTTTCTTTGCTTAAATAAAAAAATAAAAAATAAAAAAATAAAAATTACCCATTTTAAACTCACACTGGCTGCTCTGCAGAAAAAGGATTGGAAGATGCTTGAGTTGAAGGCAGAAAGTCAGTGCAACTAGTTGGTGATTCCTCCACTTTCTAGCTGTGTGACTTTGGGCAAGTCACTTAACTTCTCTGTGCATCTTTTCTTCATCTTAATGTGGTAAAGTACTAGGATGCCTT
>RJWM01006706.1:0-82569 GCA_004363535.1 Dasyprocta punctata
GGATTGAACTCACAACCTCGCACCTACCAGGGCAGGTGCTTAAGGCACTGAGCCAAACTTCCGGCCCGGGTTTTTTTGAGGCAGGGTCGCACTATGTAGCTCAGGCCGGCCTTGTGCTCCCGTTGTAGCCCAAGCCGGCCTCGAACCCACAATGCTCCGCCTACCTCAGCCTCCCGAGTGCTGGGATTAAAGGTGTGCGCCACCACGCCCGGCTTAGCCCTAGTTTTTTGAGACAGGGTCACACTATGTAATTCAGGCCGGCCTTATACTCACGTTGTAGCCCAAGCTGGCCTTGAACTCACAACACTCCTCCTACCTCAGCCTCCCAAGTGCAATTATTTTATACTTTGAGTTGTAGTCCAATACTACTTTTTTCTGTTACATAAATTGTTCCGTCTTTTGCCCCATTGACATACTCCCATCAGTGCAGATTTTTTGTTTTATTTTAGAGCACTTTCTTTCCAAGATGCTCCATGCACATCTTAGCTATTTCCTTACTCACTCCTAGAATTAGCCATGTCTCCAAAAAACTTTTATTTCTTTAGTCAGAGTACTGGTATTAGAAATCAAGAGGGAGCAGGGCATGGTGGCGCACACCAATCATCTCAGCATGTGGGCGGTGGAGGCAGGAGGATTACAGTGAGTTCTCAGCCAGCCTGGGCTACATAGTGAGACCCTGTCTCAAGACACCGCAAAAACTAACATATATATATATGAGTATGGAGGAAGATGTAGCTCATTGCAGAACATATGCATGGCATGTGTGAACCCTGTGTTTTACTCTAGCATAGAAAGAGACAGATGAAAGAAATATTGTGTATTCTTATACATGTATATATACATCTGTAATATATCTATATATAGCTATCCGTATCTATATTAAGCTAGATATCAGTTCATACTCAGGCCTCCTACTCTAGTCCATTTCCACATGGATCATTTTAGCCTCTTCCCTTTGCCTATCTGTAAATCCCCACTCCACCAATGACAGACCTGCCTACCAAGATCTGCCATTCATTTAACTTAATTGCTCGATTCCAGTATACATCTAGAAAAGTGTCAGAACTGTTAACTAAGAACCCCAGAAACTGAGTTTGTCAACTAGAGTACAGTGCTTCTGTAAAGTTCCTTTTAGCTTTAGTCTGACAGATACTCATTTCTCAAGTGTTTTAGATCACCACCTTTTAACACATTTGTAATACAAGTAAATACTTCCATCACAGCCTGCATTCCTTTTCCTTGGAAACCCAGCTGTCTAAATTTTACATAGACCGATAAGTAGATAGTCATCCTTTATGCTATAAAGTTCTTTGTGTTTTCACAAAAGCATATTGTCATGTTTCCACCATTATAGTATACTGAATAATTGAACTGCATTGAAGATCTTCCATTCAAAGGGTTGGAAATATAGCTCAGTGGCACCATGCCTGCCTGGCAAGTGTGAGGTCCTGAGTTCAATTCCCAGTATGAAAAAAAAAATCTATTCAATTCTTTCTCCCTCTGAGACCCTGGAAACTGCTGCTATTTTTACTATCTCTGTAGTTTTGTGTTTTCTTGGAAGACACATCATTGAATTAACACAATGCTTAGCCTTTTAAAACTCGCTTCTTTCACTTAGCAATATGTATTTACAGGTTAATCCGATCTTTTTCTGAATTTATAGCTCATTTCTTTTCATCAGTGAATAATATTGCATTGTATACAGTTTATTCATCTATTGAAGGTTATCTTTGTTGCTTCCAGTTTTTAGTAATTTTGAATCAAATATTCATACTGTGATTGTGTATGTGTCTCTGTCAGACAGGGTCTTGCTCTGCCATTCAGGGTGGCCTTGAGCTCACTTTGTAACCCAGGCTGGTCTTGAACTTGCAATGATCCTCCTGCCTCAGCCTCCTGAGTGTGTTTTTTGTTTTTCGAGAGTCTTGCTGGGCATGATGGCACACACCTGTAATCCCACTGCTGGGGAAACTAAAACAGAAGGATCTCTGTGAGTTTGAGGCCAGCCTGGGTTACATAATGAGTTCAAGGCCAGCCTGAAATACATGGTGAGACGCGGTCTCTAGAGAGAGAGTCTTGCTGTGTAGTTTAGGCTGGCTTCAAACTCACTATGTAGCCCAGGCCAGCCTCGGACTCATGGCAGTCCTCCTGCTTCAACTTCCCAAGTGCTGGAATTGCAGGCATGTGCCACCATGGCCAGAGGATATAAAGATTTTTAGATGGATATATTTTCAGTTCAAATGAGTAACACCTAGGAGTGTGATTGCTGAATTCTACCAGCTCCCACAGCAAGGGATTGCAGGCATTCTACACCACACCCAGTTAAAATGTACTATTCATTATTTATATTATTGATTTGAGGTTTCTTTCTTTCTTCTTTCTTTCTTTCTTTCTTTCTTTCTTTCTTTCTTTCTTTCTTTCTTTCGTGTGTGTGTGTGTGTGTGTGTGTGTGTGTGTGTGTGTGTGGTGCTGGAGATTGTTAAGTTGTATCTCCAGCCTTTTTTTTTCTTTTTTGAGACTGGGTCTCACTAAGTCTTCAAGTTGCCTGACCTAGAACTTGCAACCCTTCTCTTTACCTCAGGATCCCAAGTTGCTGGGATCATAAGCATGTGCAACCATACCTTTCATATTTTCTTTCTTTTTAATGTATGCATTTATAACTAAAAAACTTCTCTCAGCCAAATGTGTGACACATGCCTGTAATCCCAAGTACTTGGGAGGCTGAGGCAGGAAGATTGCAAGTTCAAGACAATACCTGGGCAAACTTAGTGACACCTTCTCTCAAAATAAAATTTGAAGAAAAGGCTGAGGATGTAGCTTAGTGGTAAAACAACTCAGAGTTCCATCCTCAGTACCGCAAACAAACAAACAATTCTCTCAGCGCTGCTTTAGTCTTTTTGATGTATTGACCATGCATTTTTTGTTTGTTTTAGACAGGGTCTCACTATATAGTCCAAGTTGGCCTCGAACTCAAGATGATCCTCCTGCCTCAACCTCCTGAGGGCTGGGATTACAGGCATGCACCACCATGTCCAGCTGGCCACTTATTTTTTTTTAATGTTCCTGTTTATTTCTAGTAATAAGTTTTTGCTTGAAGTCTATATTGTTTGACACTAAAATAGCTACTCTATTTTTTTTCTTTAGTTCATTCATCATATCACATTTATTTAAGGTCTACTTCTTGCTCCAGGCTGCAAACATCAATAGAATAGGCCAGCAGTAGTCACAAAAAATATAACCGTGAGCCAGAACCCATCAAGCCGCACAAGGAACTAAGTGTGTGTACAGGCATTGCTTTTTTTTTTTCTTGAGTTAGAATTTTGCTTTGTGGTTCAGACTGAACTTGAACTCACTGTGTAGCCTAGGCTGGCCTCGAATTTGCAGTGATCCTCCTACCTTAGTCTCCTGAGTGCTGGGATCACAAGCACACACCACCACACCTGGCTCTAGCTTGACTATTGAAATGGTCTTTTTCCATCCTTCTACTTTGTTTTTTTTAATTTTTAAGAGATAGATCTCCCTCTGTTGTCTATGCAGGCTGCAAACTCAAGCAATTTTCCTGCCTCCGACTCCCAAGTAGCTAGGAACACAGACACGCACCACCCAACCTTCTATTTTCAACTTACTATTGTTCTTGCATTTGAAAGTATAGTATGTCTTGGGTCTTGCTTGTTTATTCATTCTGATAGTTGGTATTAATCTGTGCTTTCATTCTATATACACTTAATTATTAATGTCTGGATTTAGGTGTGACGTTTTAGTGTTTCCTGTTTTTAAATGCATGCCTTTGGACAATTTACTTTCTACATCTGTTTTTTTTTTTGTAGGTAAGATAGGAGTAGCAACACTTAGCCCTGTGGGTATTGTGGAAACTTAGGAGACAACTTAGATAAAGCAGGGCAGGCTTAGAGCAGTGCATGGGAATGCTGCCGCTTTTGCCCGGCAAACTTGCCTGGCAGCTCCTGGCACTTGTTTGGTTCACATTCATGAGAAGGAATCTGGATGGCTTGGGCTCTTCCTCCATATTAAATAAACCTTGAAAAAACTCTAAGACTGTGCCCTGGACAGTGGGCCTTGGAGTAGGCCCAATCCGAGAGCCAGTCTCAGAGACGTCCCTCAGGAGCATGCTGAGGTCACAAAGCACGGACTGAGTCTGATCTACTGCTGTGTCTTCTGAACACGCAGTGTGTGGCCTTTGACAGCAGATACATGCAGACTTTGAGCTTCTCAAGGGGCTCCTACACCCATGATTTTGCCTATGCTCACGAGCCTGGCCTGTGGGGTTCTCTGTAACCCCGGTCCCACCTATGCCCCACCCCCTACCACCCTTCCTTACCATGCAACCTGCCATGACAGGAGACTGATGCTGGAGCTTCATGGCACTCGAAGGGTGTAAAGGCCTTTGCTTGTGCTGACTGTTCCATCAGCTCTCCATACGAAGCCCTCCCTCTGCTCTCAGATGGCCAAAGCCCTACTAATCCTTCAAGGCTTAGACTGAATTTCCACTTCCTGACCCTGAAGCTTCCCCAATCCAGTTAGGTGCAGTTGTGTGTCACAGTGTTTTCTTTGACTTAAATCAAATTTCTGTCACTAAAGAATCAAAAGGCCTGAGACAGGCTGTTTGCTTCCTCTGGTCTCTCTGTAAAAGCAACTCACTGATTCAAGTCTAGGATAAAAACTCACTGAGGAAGATTCCAGTGCCACAGACCTCTCAGAAAGCAGGCGGATCTGTCCTGCATCATCCATCAGCTGAGGCAACAGAGACCCTGACAGCTTCTCCTCGTGACCCTCAGGGATGCCCAGCTTCAACCTGCCACCTAATAAGCAAGGAAAGCAAGGTCCAGAAAAGTTAAGTGACTTGCTCCAAACTGCTCAGATAACATTCTGTCACCAATCCAGCCTGACCTCAGAATGCATATCTCATATCAGGGAAGGCTCTAGTAGATGCTGGGTCACAGAGGTGTCTCAGGAAAGCAGGGTGTCCTGGGGAACAAAACAAGCCAGAGCCAGTTCTAGAGCCAACCACATCTTTATTAATCTCTGCAGCTGAACCAACAGAGCCCCCATCAACTGGGGAATTTTTTAGTGGACTACACCAGGTCCTGGGCAAGTATGTTAGCATTTCTACTGGTGACTGGGACAGGACTGGGGAAGAGGCTGAAAGGGGACCAAGTGAAGACCCTGCAGGCAGGCACATGGCAGGGGGTGCTTCCCAGGCTAGCACAAAATAAGGTCAGGTCCCAGAGGAAACACTGCCATCTCCCCCAGAATTAAGGAAGTGACAAAGCCGGAGATGGTGAAAGTCACAGCAATAGACAGCTCCTGGGATCAGAAAGGCATTACCTGATGGAGGAAACTTCCTAAGGCTGGAACCCACCTGCCCCCCACCTGTTGGGAGGGGTTGAAGCTGGGAATTGACTTAGGTAGGGCACGATCCCGACATGATCATTCCAAGAACAAAGACAGCCTAGGGCAAGTCACCTGAAGATGCTACTTCAGCTTAGAGAACACCTACCCCAGGACAATCTGAACAGTGGGTTGCTAGGACAACAGGGTGTCATGTGACATTAGGTTGCTAAAGAGTATAAATAAACGCCCCTGCAGTGAGGGGCCAGTACCTTTCCTTCCATCAGGAGAGTAAGGGCTCCACCTGACCCCAGCTTTGTTTCTTTATTTTTCTCATCCTCTCGCGGTCCTTCACCCCAAGAACCTCAGGGGCCGCGTGGGTCGCTGCACCCACCCAGAAGTCCCTTGTTAAATTTAGTTGTTGTCATGGGGGACAGGGGCCTGGGAAACTGCTAGTAGCAAGGATGTAACTAAACTCCATTTTGGGGAAGGGTACATGTCACTACTACCAAAATGGGCAAAATATTCATTATAGGTGCAGTCATGAGATCTTTGTGAAAAGCTCAAATCTCCCCTTTACCGGGCAAGCTCCTCAGCCTGCAGTTCACCATGATTTGCCCCCACCCCAGTCCAAATGACCTCCCCTTTAATTCTTTGGACCTGCAACACCGGAACTCCCAGCCTACCTGCATTGCCCCCTTCTCCTACACGGCCTTGTCAAAGCACAGATAACTCTGCAGCTTTGTCAGGTGTTTGTTTACTCCCGTTTCCCTCACCAGGCCCGGCGCTCCGCCAGGAGAGAGCAGGGAGCCCTGTTCACGTTGTCACACCAGCGCCTGGGGAATTTGAAGCCAAATGAAGTTGTTTGCAGTCTCCTGGTGTGTCTGGAGGAAATATATGCACATGTGTCTGTAAGGGATTTCTGGGATGGCTGGATGTGGGGATTTCTAGCCATGTTCCTGCTGAGATGATCGCTTCTTCAGGAGTTGCAAGAGGGGACTAGTAAAGAAAGGGCGAGATGGTTCAAGCCCAGAAGCGGGTAATGGAGAGGAAAGGGTCAAATAGAAGCGGGCGCGGATGGTGGGGTCCAAGAGGTAAAGGGGGCTAGCGCCAAGAGCAGGGTCCAGAGCTCGGCGTCCCAGGCGTCAGAACCAGCAGGGCGACCACATGAGCGAGCCCAGCGCAGCGCCCGTGGCGGCCCCGGCCAGCATGCCCATGGCCAGCGGGGCGCCCGCGCTGTAGCAGGGGTCCTCCCGCACTATCACGTGCGTCACGCCGGGACCTGCGGGGAGAGCCAGAGAGCCCGGGACTTCAGAGGGGGGAATCGACTCATCTTCGTTCCGTCTCAGCGTGACTCCTGCCCAACCCAATGTTAAGGCGCCGGGCCCATTCTCCTGCTTCCCAGTCGGGGAAACTGAGCCCTGGACACGGTAAGGGCTCCACTCCCATGGCTTCCAGGTCTTGGATCTGCCACAAACATGCCGGGACTGTGGGGTCAGGGCGGAGTGGCAAGGCAACTCCAGGATCTCTAAGCACCAGACTGCACCTGAGGATGCGCTTTCATAGCCCAGAACCCGGA
Organism: Dasyprocta punctata; assembly: GCA_004363535.1. Taxonomy (NCBI): domain Eukaryota; kingdom Metazoa; phylum Chordata; class Mammalia; order Rodentia; family Dasyproctidae; genus Dasyprocta; species Dasyprocta punctata. The sequence continues at coordinate 6,923 of RJWM01006706.1, forward strand.
GCGGGGAGGTGGCCATCCCTGCATTAGGCCACCAGGGGTCGCTAACGGCTCAGGAACTGTATCGAGAGGCCGCCCTGGACAGGTGCCTCAAATGTGGAGCAGGGAGGCGTATTTCGAATCCCCGGATTGGGAGAGGCTTGCGGAAGTCCCTGCTCCGGAAAATCCGAGATCACCCACAGGGTAAGTCCTGGTCCTGACTGATGGGCCGTGGGCAGGGCCTGGATCTAGGCAGGCCTTGGACGGGGTCGGCTGGGGCTTACCTGCATAGGGCGGCCCGTAGTAGCTGCGGACGTATGTAGCCTCGTGTGCATTGGGGGGCACCACCTCGTAGTAGTCCTGGTATGGGCTATAGACACGCACCTGGGGAATCCAACCAGATCAGCTTCCCGGGAACTCCCTGGCCTGGGTTTGGTCCCCCAGTCCCTTCCTACCCGCCTCAACCCCGGAGAGCCTCCTCTTAGAGTTTAGAAATGGGTCCCCAGGCACCAGTAAGCTCAGAGAAAGGACCTGCCTCTCACAAGGTCCAAGGTCCTTACTTTCTAAAATTTCTGCTTTTCCATCCATCTCCCAAGTCATGCCCTTTCTGCTGCCCTGGTCTACCTCAAAAAATTTTCCATGGCTCCCAATTTCCCTTCATAGGTAGTCAAGTATTTGGTAGCAAGTGTACAGTGATCTGACTTGGAGAAACCCAATTGATTATTCTCCTAAACCAAGGGAGGGGAATATGGCCAAGCCCCAGCAAGGAAATAAGGGGTTGAGGAGGACAGACAGGGAAAAAGGATGGGGAATGGGAAGTAACTCCAGTAACTATTATCGAGCATCTGCTGTGCACCAGGTCTGGAGGGCTTTATTCTCTCTGCAGTACCAAAGCTGGGACTGGGGCTCAGAAAATGGTTGGTGCTTTCTCTGGAATTTACTCCCTGCTTGCTTTGCACCTCAACTAGATTTCTACTAATGGTTCAAGTCTTAGGTCGAAAGTCACCCGCACTAGGAAACCCACCCGGTCTCAGAAAGAATTCTTCCTTCCTGAATTTTTATTTTTATTTTTTTGACAGGGTCTCCCTATGAAGTTTAGGCTGGCCTTGAACTTGCAATAATTCTCCTGCCACAGCCTCCCAAATGCTGGCATTACAGGCATACACCACCACACCTGGGCTTCCTGAATTCTTTATGGACTATGTTTGTACCTTATTATCTTGTCTCTTGTCCCTCCCTACCTACACTCTAATGTGAACTACCTTTGGGCAATAACTCATTAATTTGTGTCATCAGCAAGGTCTAGTGCATGGCAGGAACCAATAAATATATTCTGGTTTAAACAGAAACACTCATTTTGTTTGTTTTTTGTCTTTTTGAGACAGGGTCTCACTCTGCTGATCAGGCTGGCCTTGAGCTCACTTTGCAGCTCAGGTTAGTCTCAAACCCTGCAACGATTCTCCTGCCTCAGCCTCCTGAGTGCTGGGATTACAGTCATGCATCACCACGCCCAGCTGAAACACTCATTTTAAATCCTGCATCTTACTTATGGGGGAGCAGATCTAGAGAAGTAACAAAATCCCCTTCTCTTCTAGATCCTTCCTCTTAACCTCCTTTCATCCTATTTCTGTCTCTCACTGGGCTTCATGCCTGAGTGGTTCAACTCCCTTTAGAAGTCCAGGTTGTCCCAAACGCTACTAACTCAGAGGGATTACCATACCTCTCCATCTCCCCAACTTGTCCTCTTCTTGTAAATGCTTTTCTCTGCAAATACTAGCAGTATGCATTCAAACCAAGAAATTATGCTGGCGCCTTTGTTTTTGCACACTTGCCTGTCACATCAGCTGCCAGGTCTCATGATTTTATCTTCCAAATATGCTCTTCTATTTGTCCTTTTGGCCAGTGCCAAGAGAATAAGCCATTGGTTTTAGGAACTTAGATTTTTTTTTTTTTTTTTTTTTTTTTTTTTTTTTTTTTTTTTTTTTTTTTTTTTTTTTTTTGTGGCACCAGGGATCGAACTCACAACCTCGCGCCTGCCAGGCAGGTGCTTAAGCCACTGAGCCAAACTCCTGGCCGGAACTTAGATATTTAGATATATATATAAAAAAAATACTTTTCAGCCAGGTGTGGTGGCACACGCCTTTAATCCCAGCACTCGGGAGGCTGAGGTAGGTGGAGCGTTGTGAGTTCGAGGCCGGCTTGGGCTACAACGTGAGCACAAGGCCGGCCTGAGCTACATAGTGCGACCCTGCCTCAAAAAAAAAAAAACAAAAAACAAAAAACAAAACTTTTCAAAGGAATGTATGGGAGCGGAAAAGCCAGACCCCAGAAAGCTGAAGAATGGCTGAGGTAAAGGACATCCACGTGCCATGGCATTTCTCTTGAGAAATCTGGCTATAAAAGGGGAGTTCTCCAAGCACACCTGGTAACCATCTCCAAGCCATTTCCCTTTGATAGAGACTCCTTCTTACTTTTCCTTATTCAATTACCTAATTGGTGTTTCAGAATCAACTCAGGTGTTGCTCTCCTTAAGCCTCAGGCTCTATGGGCACCGTAACTGGACACTCACAGTCCTTGTACCATACCCCCCTCACACCACTGATTAATGATAATGTGTTGTTCATTTCCCTGTGAGTGTTTCTCCCAGCAGATGTGGAGACCCCTCCAAGTCCAATCAGACTCGACTGGAATATGCCAGGGGCCTAGTAAATATTTACTGAATTTGGCTACAGTGACTCAACTACAGCACTAAACTGGAACCAAAGTTGCCCAACTTTGAGTTGAACGAGATTCAAGTTAGGGAGAATAACAGTCTCTGGGCAATGCAGGAAACCAAGACAAGTAATGGTATTGGTCCTCAGTCTCAAGTAAGTCTACTTGCCATGCTGCCTCCCCAAGGGTGATCCAGTAAGGCTGGTCAGTGAGGTCAGATTCTGGGCTCTAAACACAGAAAGAGCTGGAAGAACTGAAGCACTCCAATCCAGTGATGTGTTGGAACTTAAATCCAAAGCCTCTACCTGCCCGGTAGCTGCAGGGAGCCAGTGGCCTGATGAGGCCCCTGGAGAGGGTGGAAAATACCACCTCATTTCCCCTGAGACACCTGTTTCTACCTTCCAAGTCTGGGAGGCCCAGAAGTAAACTCAGGCAGATCACCTGGCAACTAGCAGGGTCACCCCAGAGACCTCATAGACAGAACCTGAGGATTTGATATCTAATTCTCTCTCTCTTCAAAGTCTTTGCCTCTTCTGTGCGTTGGGACAGTGTTGGCCAATCAGGGGGTCATAAGTAAATAACCTACTTTAGATAAACTAGCCATGGACTTAGGTTTACAGTGTCTTAAATCCTGCATTTTGACATCAGCACTTTAAACAAACTTGTATTCTAGGTCGAGGCATGGGAAAAACCTCAGAAGGACAACTGGAAATCCTAGGCCTGTCTCTGATGAGCTGAGTGACACTTATCAAGTCAGGTATCCTCTTGAGCTGCAGCTTCCTCACTGGCAAAGTTGTTTTCCCCACACTACTCTCTCCCAAGATAATGTGAAAATCCAGCAAAACCTTATCTCTATAACTAGGTGGGGCAAGTGATTCTACATGTTAGAATCCCCATATATTCCAGGCCCCATCCTGGATCTATGAAATTTGAGCATCAAGAAGTAGGAAGTCCCTAAGCAATTCTAACAGGGAACGCCACTGAGCAACAAAGAGTTCACGGGTGACTCTAAGATCACAAGTATCCTACTTGAGCCCCTATGCCAGACATTATGCTCAGCATTGGGGCCAGAAAAAAGATTCAGGCTCAAGTCCTGCTTTTGAGAAAAATTCCAGCTGGGGAGAGAAAGAACTAGACCAAATTACAATTAGTGCTAGTAATGCCACACAGAGATTTTTCTCCCTCCCTCCTTCAGTGAAAATTGTCTGAGACCTATTTGTGCCAGATTCCAGTGTGCTAGGAGGAGGAGGCCAGAATAGACAGTCCCCATCACTGATTACTGATTTTACTCCTACTGTGCATCCACCCCCATGCCGGGCTCCATCATGGCAGAGCTAATTAAGACCTGGTCTTTGCCTTGGAGGAAGTTCCAGGTCTCAGGGGAGGCCAGACAGATAGGAATAAACCAGGTCAAATAAAGACAGCACTAAGCAATAGTGACGTCTGCTGTGGGAGGGAGTGCCTGAAGGTCTGGGACCTCCTTGCTCTGGAGGTGGCAGTCTTGGAAATGGGCCTCCTAGGAGGAGCATCAGTCTGTGAGGTGGGGGAGGCAGCAGAGAACAGCATGTGCAGTGCCTGGAAGACGGGAGCAGGAGCAGCTGGGCAGAGGGGACAGCAGAGTGGCTTGAGCGCATGCGTGAGGGGATGCGGCAGGTGAGACTAGCCAGATTCCACAGGCCTCGAAAGTCACACTGTGCTTGGTGTCCCGTGAGTGACAGAGAGCCATGGGATGTTTGTGAGCAGAGAAAGGACGTGACTGGGATGTTCTGGATGCTCATCCTGGTGGCCAGAATGGAGGCAGGGAGGGATGAGCCAGCACTTACCCAGATCCGCCTCTCAACTTTACAGGGGCTCCACGAGCGGCTCACACACCTGACCTTGGGGCAAACCCGGCGGCTCCTGGGTGGGACGGTGGCTCCTGCTGGGGCCTGCTCAAGCCGCAGAAACCCAAGAGGGGGTAGGGAGGGAGGTGTCAGAGGCCCCTTACACCCGGAGAGACTCCAAGCTCTTACCAGGCCCTACCAGTGTCTTCTGGCTGCTGGGCTGGGGTGGGGGGAGGGCGTCCTCTTCTTCAGCGCATGGTAAGCCGGGGAGGCAGAGGGAGGGGTGGTGACTGCCAAAGCTACAGTTTCCAACCCACTCTGGCCTGTTTTATGCAGCTGATCTCCCTGTCTGCAGGGAGAACAGGTAGACCTGATCTGCCCTCCCATCTTCCTGGCCCCTTCCATCACTCACACCCCAGTCTCGCCTCTGACTGTGTCTCCAGGCTCCATGTTCCCTGGTACAGCCAGGGTCAGGGACTCCTCCTGAGGCTTCTACCCAGAATGGAGCATGAAGCTATAGCTCACAGGGGGACAAAGCACAGGTCACTCCTACATAGGTACAGGGACAGAAGCTCACAAACACAGATGTGAACACAGAGACACAGAAAGACATGGGTACAAAGACACAGAGGCACAAGCAGGCCTGTCCTCGTAAGCCCCGGGCACCCCGAGGGATGCACGCGTGTGGAGAGCGCAGGAAGGCAGGGTGGAGAGTGGTGGTCCACAGAGCAGCGGGAGGGTGGACAAGCAGAAAAGGAACAAGACAGCTTCACAGAGTCACAGATACAGAACGGTCAGCTCTCACCTCCTTCCTTCTGCCTTTCTTCATGGAACCCAACAGCCCTACTTAAAAATGGTCTGGAGTTCAAAGCTCCATTAGCCCAGCTTGGGTCTCTTCCCTCTAAGGACCACTGTTCCAGCCTCCTCACCCCCAGATTCCTCCAACCCACTCTCCACCTGAAAGCCCAAATCAGCCCTCCTGCTGGCTCTCACAACCTTCGGGAAAAGCTGGACTCTGAGACCCTGGGTCCGATGACCTTACAGGTCATTCCTCCTGTGTTATTCCCTCCATGCCAAACCTTCCAGCCAGGCCAGATGCATGTGGCCACACACACACATCACTTCCCTGCCTCTGCTCACACAGCTCCTTTTGCAGATGGCTTCCTCACAGAACTTCACTGACCTAGCCTCTAATGCAGGCTTTTTCTCTGGCTTATCACTATGAGACTTTGGACAAGTCCCTTCCTAGAGCCTCAGCTTCTCATCTGTAAAAGAAGCCTAATAATACCACCACCACCTCCAGGGTTGCCGGAGGATGAAATGACGTAACCAGGTCCTCAGCACAATCAGTGTCTGGCCCTCAGCAGGTGGATGCCCAAGGGGGTTTCTAAGTGTGTCCCAGTCTACTCTGCTGCTTCCCAGTAGACTTTCTCTCTAGATGAGAGGAGGTGCCACTGTGTCACAGACAGAAGGAGCAGGCAGAGATTCTGGAATCTGGCAGGCTGAGGTTGAAGCCATGCTAGGCCTCCTTGGCAGCTCTTCATACCCACAGCTCCATCAGTCCTAAACCTATTTCTACTAGCAAGGCCCTAGCCCAGGCCTCCAGCATGTGCCAGAGATACTGTCCCAGCCTCCTAACTGGTCCTAGAGTGTCCACCTTCCCTTTACAATCCATTTCCTACCTACCAGTCCGTTTATTTTTTTTCTTTTTTTCTTTTTTTGTACTGGGGATTGAACTCACAACATTGTGCCTGTCAAGCGGGCACTTAAGCCACTGAGCTAAATCCCCAGCCCTATTTTTTGAGACAGGGTCCCACCATGCAGTTCAGGCTGGCCTTGAACTCACTTTGTAGTCCAGGCTGGTCTCAAACTCACAACGATCCTCCTATCTCAGCTCAGTCTCCCAGTGCTGGGATTAAAGGCATGCGCTACCACACCCGGCTCCAATCTGCCTTTTTAAAAAGACAAACCTGATCTGGTCTGATCTGATCATGGCATATCTTTGCTTAACCTTTCAAAGCCTTCTTGGTGCTGTCAGAAAAGACCAACATCTTTAACACACACTCCCCAAGGTCTAACTCTAGGAACATTTCTTCCTCATTGACCCTCACTGCCTGAGCTCCAGCCACCCCATATTCCATCTGCTCCTCAACCTGCCAACACCTTAACCCCTCTCAGGGGCTTTGCACATGCTGATCCCTTTGCCTGCAAAGCTATTTCCTTCTCCACAGCCCTACACCTTTTACCCAATTTCTGTTTGTGCTTTAAGTCTCAGCTTAAGCCTCATCTGAACTTCCAACTTGGATCAGGCCACTAAGGGAGTCACACACCCCGTTAGAGCTGTTACCACTGCTGAGATGGAATCACTAATTAGTTGTTTCACATCTAGCGCCTTATTGGGCTGAGTCCAGGGGTCAGGGGCAAGAGCCCATATCCCCTTGGTTTACTTCTGATCCCTGGACCTTGGCACAGAGGCTGACACATAGGAACTTGGTAAATATCTGTTGTGTGGATGAATGAACCTCAGCCTTATTATCTGCAGAGAGAAAACAATCTCACAGGATCGCCCTAGAATTACCTTTGCCATGTCTGGCACATAACAGTTGCTCGATAAAAGTTCCTTTTCCCTAGCTCCCATACCACCCGCTTCAAGTCTTCTGGGAAGCTTTTCTCCACTCCTCCTTGGGGTGCCAACTGGCTGTCCTCTCCCCTTTTTCCACATGGGACTTGGGGTGTCTGAGTCTGTACAAGCCTATGCCTACTAGCTCAAGAGCTCCTGGCAGGTGGAGACCGAGTCTGAGTCATCCATGATTCCATGGCACATGGAGCTGGGAGGAGGGGGAGAATGGGGCTCACCGGGGTGGCATTTGCCTCCAGCAGCGCCGTCTTCCATGCTCTGCAAAGCAAACCCCACCAGACCATGAGAGGGAGCTTGAGGGAAGGGAGAGTGGTTCTCACATTCTAGGTTTTCCTCCCCAAGCCAGGCTCAGTCCCAGTTGGAAGAAAAAGATCTTTCTGACTGATTCAGGTAGACAAAAGCAAACCTTCCCCTGCCCCTGTCACATGGATGCACCCTGGGTTAGGCTAATTCACTCTATAGTCTTTTCCTCTCCTCTTTAGAGACTTCAGTTTCCCCGTCCACACACTGCACAGTTGGACTTGGGGGTCTCTCAGGAGCTTCTCACTCTAATAGGCCTGGGTGGGTTCTTCTCTAGCTGCAGCCCACCTCCCCATCCAAATCCTACAAGCACAGTTCCCCAAAGCTCCAACCCCAGAGCCCCAGGAATGTGCAGTGGACAACAGACAATTGGGCCTTTGTTGGTTGCCATGGCAGCTGGCTGGGGCAGACAAGGCGACTCTGTGCTGTCTCTCTAGAGCTCAGCTTCCCCCACTCCCACGCACCCATCTCTTTCACTGTCCTCCAGCACAGAGCCCAAAGACCTCAGTCAGAGAGTAGGAAGGGAAGGAATGTGGGGGAGCAGATGGCACCTGCCCCAGACTCCAAGCTTGGATTTGTCCTGATATGGGGCACAGACAGCTGCCTCTGTAGGCAGGTTCAGGTCTGCCCCTCAAATCCAAGTCCCCCTACCAGGGCAGCTGCTCAGAGGGAGGGAGAGGGAGGGTCCTTTGAGGATGCAATTGGCTGCACCTCCATAGCACCCAAGTGAGGCTGCTGCATCCCTGAATCTGAGCAGTCCTGTTCACTGGTCATCACTAACCTCTTCTGACGCCACACACTTGCAGGCATTGTGCACCTGTCTCCCCACTGAGCTCACTGCAGACTACATGAGGAGCTCACTGTGCACCACACCTATCACCAGGAGCCATTCAAATTCCCTCCACCCAGCCTACAGGACACAACCTTGCTGACTGGTCTTTATCCCCTCTTCCTACCACCAGGGACCTGGAAGAGCCAGTGAGGAGGGGGCATCTGGTTGTGTTCCACGAGAGCCTATCCATCCTTTCCTGGGAGCCACTCACATGGCATCATCCCGCGTCTCCGCACACAGGTGCAGTTTGGAACCTTCCCTCAGGTGCACAGTCAGCAGCCCATCACGGCTCCGGCCCTCCGGGGGCTGCACATCTGGAAGCAGACACACATATAGAGGTTTCCAAGGACCCCAGGTCCTGCCAGGTATCAGGAATGCGAGTAGGAACTGACTTTTCTGAATCCTATTTACTAGTTGTTGCTAACTTTTTCTGATTCCACACACTTTCTTGGGTTCTGCTCTACTCTTTCTCCCCTCTTAACTTGTTTACATGACTGGCTTCTTAGGTATACCTATCTCTCAGTTACCCTGTTATAATTGTGAGCTGAGCCTTGGTTGAAGAATTTGGAGATGTGCTGTGTGACTCTGGGACAGTCACTTCTTTTGGCCTCTTTATTCATGTTCATCCAGTTCCTAATGCCAGTTCATCTGACTTAAACCTCCGCAACACAGTATAGGGGAGAAATTCCATAAAGGACAGGTTCCTTCATTCAGACCAAACTAAACTGGAGTCCACAAAGGCCCAGGAGCAGTGTCTGCAAATCCCCCCCAAAGCTGCAAGAGATTTCCATTTGCAGCTATTCTCAGACACGGTGGGAGAGCCCTGCCTGTTGTCCCTGTGCCACAGAAGGGCTTCTGCTCACCGTGGCACTCTTGGCCAACCTTTATGTCACGGACATTGAAGTGGATGAGCACACGATCTTCCTCGTCCTGTGCCGTCTCATCGTGGTAGTAGCCCAGAGTTCCATCAAGCCACAGGGCAAACCAGTTCCGCTTCCAGCGGCGGAGGATGGAGCCTGCAGGATAGTCCAGATCACAAGGCGGGCTGACCCCAGGGCCTGGGCTCCCAGAGCCCCTTAGCCCTGGCCCTCAGTGTTTAACTTCTTCCTTGTCTATCTACCTCCTGAAATGAGGACCAGACTTCTGTCTTCTTCCCTTCCTCCCACTAGCCTGACAGGTAGTAGAGGCTCAATAGATGTGTTAAATAGCCAAGTGTGGTGGCACACACTTTTAATCCCAGCACTGGGAGGCTGAGGCAGGAGGATCATTGTGAATTTGAGACCAGCCTGGGCTACAAAGTGAGTTCAAGGCCAGCCTGAACTGTATGGTCAGACCCTGTCTCAAAAAATAGAGCCAGGGATTTAGCTCAGTGGCATAAGCACCTGCCTGGCAGGCGTGAGGTTGTAAATTCAATCCCTGGCACAAAAAAAAAAAAAAAAAAAGGCGTTAAATGGTGGATGAATGATCAAACTCATTGCTTGTGAGTTCCTAAAGCCAAGCCCAAGGTCTCTTCAAGGGCAAAGACATCTCTCTACTCTGAGCCTCCATCTCATCTCGTATCTCTGGCTTGTGTGACAGTCATTTCTGCCATTCTACCACCTCCACCAGACTGGGGTCTTAACTCCCCACACAGGTCCTGAAACCCAGCAGGACCCTTGTTCAGTGTTTGCTGAACTTAATGGACAGGAAGCATGGGGTATGGGGGCTTTGGATCTCAGAGATCCCAGGATAGCTCTTGTTCAGATTATGACTCTGGAAGCTTCAGACTATTTTTTTGTTTTGTTTTGTTTTTTTTGTCTTTTTGAGACAGGGTCTGGCTATGCAGTTCAGGCTGGCCTTGAGCTCACTTTGTAGCCCACACTAGTCTTGAACTCACAACAATCCTCCTGCCTCAGCCTCCCAAGTGCTGGGATTACAGGCATGTGCCACCACACCTGACTAGTTTCAAACATTTTGCAACTGGAATCCTAATAGGAAAAGGGAAAGGCAGAAGAGGGTTTTTTTAGATCTTTATGGATTCCCAAGCAGAAGGACTTTTCATGTTGTTCCAGGGCCTTGTTCTGTGTCTAGCCCTGGTTTGGGGTGCTATGCATAGGGCCAGTATAAAGCAGGGGAGTGAGGAGACCCACAGGTAATAATGATTATAGTACAGGTCATTGTGGGAACTGAAGAGGGAACCTCCACCCAGCTTGGTGCTACAGGGGGAGGACTGGGGTTGGAGGAAAACCTGGAGAAGACTCATCCAAGAAGGGACCTTTGACTGGGTATGGAAGAGTTAAGTAGAGGCTTGCCAAGCACTCGGGAAGGGGAAAGATATTGGGCAGAGGGAAAAGCATAGGCAAAGGAGAAGCTACAGGGTTCTGATTTCTTGGGAGAGGATTCACTGTTGCTGGCCTAACACACCACTTCCCACACCCCTGCCCCAGGATAAGGTACAGGACAGACAAAGGCATGGTCCAGGGTCACTCACTCTGTCTCCACAGCCAGCCGCCCCTCACTAGGGCCATTTCTTCAAAAGGACTTTCCAGGATGGAATCAGGCAGGACCTGTCAGAGGAGCCAGGACACACAGCTCTCATTGGCAACTCCAGAGCAGCTCTCCAGAGAGAAGCCCCCAGCCCATCCTCCCTGGGGAGGCACCAGGAAACGCTTAAGGCAGTGTTAGTAAACAACAAGGGCCAGGCGGCCTCCATCTCCTCCCTGTCCTCAGCTCCAGACAGAGAATGGGAGCTCTGTCTGGTAGGGTCAGCAGGGCAGCCACCCTCTGTGATGCGGTGGGGGTTGGGATCAGAACCCTGAATTCCAGTCTCAGCTCCAGAACTTCGGCCAAGTCCCTTCTCCTGGCCTCAGATTCTGTGAAACTGGAAGTGTGGTGAGGCAGGTAGAAGAGTGTCTACATGGCAGGCAGAGGCTGGAGTGAGGAACTTTTAAAATTCATACAGTGTTAGAAAGTGGGATTTTGAAATGGCAGCACAGAATATCAGAACCATGGCAATGAATGAGGGACCACCATGACTAAGAAAAGCCTCCTTTACACTTGGATCTCATGGGAGCCATTTACAAAGTGCATAAAATAATAATTTAACAACAATTATGACTGGCTGAATACTGCGTGCTGGGTACACTGTTCTGCTTTTACTTATTAGCTTATTTAAGCCTCCTGACAATCTTTACTATTATTCCAGTTTTAGAGATGAGGAAACTAGGGCCTGGAGAGGTCCCGTGTCTTGCTCAGACCCACTTGGTTAGCAAGCTCGGGAGCCAGGATCCATACCCAGCAGTCCTGGCTTCTCGCGGCTGTACCGTAGGTGCTAGCAGAACATGTGCTAACATAATGTGTGAGTGGGAGGCAAGGATTGCTGGGCCCAACGATCCCCAGGTGATTGCAGTGTGCAGTAAAGCTTGGGAGCCACTGCACAAACTACTAACTCACTTTGTCCCAACCGTAACCGTGTTAAGCGGGGATCTGTGCACCTATTTTACAGGTGGACAAATGGAGAGACAACAAATGACTCGTCCATGTATGTGATGGAGCTTGGACTGGCATCCAGGTAACCTTTGTTCCTCAGGGCGACTTATTTTTGAACAGGTGCCTCTTCCCCTCCCCCACCTGCTCGCGCCCGTTGCTGCGTAACAAGAGCTGACACACCTGTGTAAAAGACGCGGCCTTGTCTCAGTTTCTCCTGCCGCTCCCCCCGCCTCTCCAAACTCTGGCACAGATCAGACAAGAGGGCCAGGTCCAAACTCCCTCTCCACCCACCCCGCGGTGATGCACCCACCTGTCTACACCTGTTGCGGATGATGCTGCCAAAACAGCCTGCTACCCGATGCAGCTGCCACCTAACCCCTTTGCGCCTGCGCTTTGTGCACCCAGAGCTCCTGGGGCATTTCATTCCCCAGGCTACGGCCCTGGCCTAGCTGCCCCAGGGCCCCGCCCCGCCCCGCCCCGCCCCGCCTCACCCTAGGAGGGGGCGTGGTTTAAGGAGGAGCTAGGAAGACCGAGGCATAAGGGGAGTTGTAGTCTGCAGCCCTAAGGTTGTCCGAAGTTGCTCTCTGGAGAGACAGCCCTATGTTGACCCTGAGCTACCTGAAATTTTTTTTCTTTCTTTTCTCTTCTCTGCCCCCCACCCCGCCTTCAGACCGTGGTCTCGTTATATTGCGTAGGTTAGCATCAAGCTATATTCCTTCGTCCTCTACCTGAGTAGCTGGGTGTACAGGTTTGCACCACCTCACTCAGTTTAAGACATTTGTTCGCTTATTTATGATAAAATACTTTTGTTTTGTTGCGGTGCTGAGGATCAAACCCAGGGGCTCGTACATGCTAGGCAAGAATTCTACCACTGAGCTACACTCCCAGGCTCTATCATAAAATAGTTTTTTCTTAGGAATTTTTGGCTCGGATCCTAGCTTCCAAGAAAACTAAATAGTAAAAAACAAAAAAAGAGGAAAGAAGAAAAAAAGAAAGAACAATGACTGTGCCCAAAATGGAGGTAGCCCCGCACGCAAACTGTGTCCAAGGACAAGCCATTCAGAGGTTTCACAGAATAGGTGGTGGTGCACGCCTGTGACCGAGCACTCTGGCAGGCTGAGGCAGGAGGGTCACAAGTTTGAGCCCAACCTGGGCAAAATTTAGTGACTTAGACCCTGTCTCAAAATGGAAAATAAAAGAGTGCTGGGTTCACAGAGCAAGGTACAGAGGGGTGTTACTGCAGTTCCAGGTACATACGAGGAGGGTCTCCCAGCATGAGTAGCAGTCTCCTAGGATACCTAAAGGCTCCATATGAGCGCTGGTCAGAAACTTGAAGGGTCTCCAGTGTGTTTAGAAATAGAATGCAGGGTTGGGGAGTCCACAGGGGCAGGCATGTGATAAAGCTACAGAACTTTTCAAGAATATCACCATAAGTTCAGACCAGCCTAGACAACTTAGTGACTTAGCAAGACACTATCTTAGAATAACAAAAAAAATTTTTTTAAATTAAAATCCCAACACTTGGGAAGCTGAAGCAGGAGGATTGACATGAGTTCAAGGCCAGCCCGGGCTACTTAATGAGTTCAAGTCCAGCCTGAACTACTTAGCGAAACTCTGTCTCAAAAAAATAAAACCAATTTTTATTTATTTTTTAAGAGGCTGGGTATGTAGCTCAGTATGAAGGTCCTGAGTTCAGTGCCCAGCGCAGGGTGGAGGGAGTATTGGAGGTAACTCAGCTGGGGAAGGAAGAGTGTTTCTGTATCTGTCACCTGAGTCTCTCCTCCAGGATCATTTCTTTGAATAGCTGAACCCTAAACCCCCACTTGCATGGGAGCAGACACAGGATATCATTCAAAGATCAGGGGCTGCCAGGGTCCCACCCCCTATTTCCGCAGGGCCCCCCTCCCTGCGGCCCTTCCTCGCCCTGGGACCTCTTCCTTACCGGAGTTGCAGGGCTCATGGCTTCTGGGTGGTCAGGGCAACACTTCCGAGAAGGCTCCTGCAGGAAGGTATTTTCCTGAGCGACTTAGCTATAAGGGGATCAGAAGGGTGCTACCAAGTGGGGGCCTGCGGGGGAGGCACAGAGGGGGCGTACAGATCCTAGGGAAAGTCATCCTCTTTCTCCAGTCTCCGCCCTTCCAGACTGATCTGCTCTGACCCTCAGCTCCGGGTCAAGACATCCATCCGCGATCCCGAGGTGGTCCTGGCCCAGCGCCTCCGAGGACCCCGGCCAACGGCTGGGTGAGGAGGTGGGGAGAGGTCGGTGTCCCAGAGGACAGGGGCAGGTTTTCTACCTTCAGTTGAAGGCGGGGCTAAATCTTTATTCTTTGCCTGGCGACCGCACTCATGTCCCAGTCCTGGCTGCACAACCTGGCTCCTTAAGCTTCCCTCTCTCACTCCTGGGCCTCTAATCTTGACCTCTAGCCGAACCGGTGCTTCAGCCCTCCGTGCAGTGCGTGCCCTGCTGGGGGATTCACCATGGCCGATCCTATTAGCGCTGAGCTCATCCCCTATTAACCGCCCAGGGAACCAGATCTCCCAAACCACGCTGTTTTTCATCCCTGTGCCTTTAACGCACTATCTGGTCCCTGGTGTTTTCCACCCCTATCTTTGCCTGGCTAAAATTTCTTATCCCTTTGCAAGAATGAGAGGAGGGAGGTAGGGAGAGAAGGAAAGGTGGAAGAGAGAGAGAGAAGCTGGCCTGGATCTCGCTGTCTCCGGGCCTCTCCCAGCGGCCCCTGCTCTGCTCTCGAGATGGACAACTGGGCATCCTTTATAGGAGGGGCAGAGTGAGGAAAGGTGCGGTCATCTCCTAAATTTCATTCTCCTGATTTAGCAACCAGATGACAAGGGAAGATTCTCCAACAGCCCTGTAGAGTTCAGGGGAAAGACTCTCCCTGCGCTCGGAAGAGGAGATACTAGGACAAACAAGAGGGGTAGAGACTCTAAGCAAACTAAACCACAGACACAGATACTGAATCTAAATGTATCAGACTTGGCATGTGTGTCCCAAATGTTGGCCAGTGACCTTTTTTGAGGTGCTTATAAAACTTTTGTCTCTGTTAAGAGGGCATCCGCACTTGTCACAACATCTTGCATGGGTTTCCCAAGAGTTATAGGTCCCTGAAGCCATGATGATCACTGTTGGCTTGTTTTGATTTCTCTGTTTCCCACCCTCCCTCTCTCTCTCCCTCTCTCTTCCTCCCTTTCTCTCTCTCTCTCTCTCTCTCTCTTCTTTCTCTCTCCTTCCTTCCTTCCTTCCTTCTTTGAGACAGGGTCTTGATGTGTAGTTCAGGCTGGCCTCCAACTCATTCGAATCATTAGCCTATTGAGTGCTGGGATTAACAGGCATGTGCCACCACACCTGGCTGTTGGCTTGTTTTGACTCCCATTGCATAGAGATGGAAAGAATGGGGGTTGGTTGGTGAGAGATGTGAGCACATAGTCCTGTGTCCCAGCTTCAGCCATCCGTTTTATCACCTAAAACTTGAGACCAAAAAGCCAGTAAGTAGCTTTACTTCTCTTATAAGTGTGTGTATTGGTTTGTCCTGTGTCCCCTCAAGGCCTCATGTAATTTGGACGGGGCTGAGTCTGGCGTTTGTGATTGGTTTGTTGTCTAGTGCTGGGATTGGAGATGTGAGTGCTGCACCCACCCAGGGGCGGAGCTGACATACAGAGTAAGGGGCAGGAGGGATGCGGCTCTCTCTTGCTCTTGCACTTTGCCTCTCCCGTTTGCTTTGCTGTTTGGCAGCCACCATGAATGGGTGTCCTGCTAAGCCATGCTGCCTTGGAGCCAACCAAGTATGGACTGAAAGCCCTCCAGAACTGTAAGAAATAAACCTTTCCTTTCCTAATTTTGGGCATCAGGTATTCTGTCTCAGCAACCAGTGAAAAGTAACTAAAACACTGTGGTACATACAACATTGACACAGTGCTATTTCAAAAGTTTCTGGTGAATAAACAACTCATAGATAACATACTCTTATTGTTGATACATTGTGTCAACTTGAGTTTAGAAGTTTAAGAGACTCAGCAGGGAGCCAGGATCCTAACTTTATAAATGTCCTCATCCCTTGGAAGAGGAGGGCACAGAGGTGGTGTGAATACTAACACCCATCTCCCCCATCCCCACTTTTGCTCTGGCTGCTTCCTTGAGGTGTTGCCCAGTGCCATGCCACCCTGCCTTGGAGCCAGCTGGTTGTGGACTGAAATCTCCACAAACAGTGAACTAAATAAACCTTTCCTTCCTTCATTTGGTGCATGGGATATTTTGTCCTAGCAACAAGAGAAAAGTAATCCAGACACGTACTATTTAGGGAATAGTGGACAGGCTCATCAAATTTAAATTTACTAACATATTCTAGAGAGTGTAATATGAGAATAACTTCTATTATCTCTCCTAAAAGGGAAGTTTATATCAAGATGCAAAAAAAAATTTTTGTTCAGGAAAAAGTATTAGACTCCTAAAGACCCAATTTGAAGAAAAGTAAAACCACTTGCATGAAAGTATTTTTAACAATTTTAGTGAGTTATAATTCACACTCCATAAAATTAATCTTTTCAACGTGCAAAACTGTTTCAGTACTGTTTCAGAGTCATGCAACCATCATCACTACCTAACTTCCGAACACTTTTAATTATCCCTAAAAGGAACTATTATAACTTTTTGCATTTACTCTCATTTTTCCCATTCTCTTACCCCCAACAATCCTACTAATCTCCTTTCTCCATTCTTTTTTGAGATGGGGGATCTCACTGTGTTGTCCAGGCTGGTCTTGAACTCCAGGCCTCAAGTGACCTTCCTACCTCAGCTTCTTGAGTGGAGGGGCTATAGACATGTGCCACCACTGCTGGCTTCCCCCTAATCTGCTTTCTCTGTCTATGATTCTGCCTGTGCTGGACATTGCATATAAATAGAATTATGCAATATGTGACCTTTTGTGACTGGCTTCTTTCACTCAGCCTAAGATTTTCTAGGTTTTTTTCATGTTGTAAAATGTACCAGTACTTCATTCCATTTTATCGATGAGTAACATTCTACCATAGGGCCAGGGATAGAGCTTAGCTTGGAAAGCGTAAAGTCCTGAGTCCAAATCCTGGTACAAAAAAAAGTATTCCATCATATGATGTATTAGATTTGTGTCACTGTAACAAAATACCTGAGATAATCAACAGAAAAAGAGGAGAAGTTTATTTTGGCTCACCTTTCTGGAGTTTTCAGGTAATGGTTGGTTGACGTCCTTGCCTTTGGGCCTGTGGTGAGACAGCACCTCATGACTGGAGCATGTGGTGGAAGAAGCTACTCACCTCATAACAGCTGGGAAATAAAGAACAAGAGACCTGTGTCCCACAATCCCCTTTGAGGGCATATCCCCAGTGACCCATAACTCTTTACTAGCTTGCACCTTTTAAAGTTATCTATCATGTTTCAATAGCACCAAGCCAATAACCAAACCTTTAACACATGGCGTTTTGGGGGCACTTCAGATCCAAACCAAAGCATATAGGTGTATCATGTTTTCTGTAGTCATTCATCAGCTGATGGACATTTGAGTGATTGCCACTTTTTAGCAATTGTGTATAATATTGCTGTGAACATTTGTGGGCAAATTCTTGTGTGTTCATATGTTTTCATTTCTCGAGTATGAATTGTCTTCTGAAAATTTTATGTTTAACATGTTGAGGAACTAGCAAACTATTTTCCAAAGTGATTGCATGTGGGAGACCAGAGGTGAATTGAAGCCTGATTGGCCTCCTCCGTGAGCACAAAGGAGGAAGGTGAAGCAGGTGATGGTACGTTGCAGGTTCTAGAGGAAAGTTTATATAGCTGCGATTAAATTGTTTACCTGTGCATGTACTAATGGGTACTATGAGGCAGATGAATCTTGTGTTACTTTAATTGCTTGTACCCATGTTGGTATGAATAAAAGGAGGATGAGCCAGTGGCTCAGGGGTCCTCTGCCGACTAGAAACAAGAACCTCCTGGCTGTCCGCATGCTAAACTAAACTCTGTGTCTCTTTGTCATTCATCCCCAGGCCAGGGGTGACAAACTAGTAGCAGAACTAGGTACCTGAAAGTGGCACCCTAAGTTGGGGGAAAGCTCAGAGGAGTGGGCTGTTCCTCAGAGGTGGCATCTGGGCCGGGACCTAAGACCAGTGGCACAGGCCAGTCTGCTACGATTACATCCATATGTATACACACCAACACACTATAAGAGTTCTAGTGCTTCTAGAAGAGTTCTACTGCTTCTACATTCTAACCAACACTTGTTACTGTCTGTCTTTTTGTTATATCCATCCTACTGAGGGAGGTCATCTTTTTTGTGGCACTGCGGGTTGAACTCACAACATCGCACCTGCCAGACAGGCCCTTAAGCTGCTGAGCCAAACTCTCAGCCCTAGTTTTTTGCACTGGAAATCGAACTCACAGCCTCATGCCTGCTAGGCAGGTGCTTACGCCACTGAGCCAAACTCCCAGCCCTAGTTTTTCGAGGCAGGGTTGCACTATGTAGCTCAGGCCAGCCTTGCACTTGCATTGTAGCCCAAGCGGGCCTCGAACTCACAACGCTCCTCCTACCTCAGCCTCCCGAGTGCTGGGATTAAAGGTGTGTGCCACCATGCCTGGCTTGAGGGAGGTCATTTTATTGTGGCTTTTATTTGCATTTCCCTAAGATTTAATAAATGATGTTGAGCACCTTTGCATATGCTTACTAGCCAGTCTTCTTTGGAGATGTTTATTTATTCTAATCTTATGCCAAGTTTTTGGGTTTTATTTTTAGCAGTACCTATTTGAAGTACCTAATAATTCCATTCAATGTGGAGAGCTGGCACATGTACATAACACATCTTAATTTTTTTTAATCCCCTTCCACTTTACTCTGTCCCTCATCCCTGCACTTCTTTGTCTCTTTACCTTTGGTTAAACTGGTTTTTTTTTTTTTTTTTTGGTTTAATTGCAAAAAGTTTTTAAGTTGATGAAATATAAGGATATATCAAAATGTTGATGGATGAGTAAGTGAAACGGCCTAAGATCCCCATGATGTTTCAGGATTTTGAGTTACACAGTCCTGTGGAGGTTTACTCAGCCCAGAAGGCAGCTTGCTTCTGTTTTCAGAAAGTGTATGTCAAGGATGAAAACTCATCTCACAAAGAGTAAGGAGATTGGTAACTTCTTGATGGAAAGCATCTCAGAGGGGTTCTTCCAGGCTTCCTGGAGCAGAGGGAGTGGAATGGTTAGCTTTATGTGTCGACTTGATTCAGCTACTGTACCCAGTTAGTCAACCAAACCCTACACTAGGTGTTTCTGTGAAGATATTTTGTAGATGTGTATAACTTACGCAATAGGTTGAATTTCAGTAAAGGAAATTGTCCTTGATAATGTGGATGTCTCTTGCAGTTAGTTGAAGGGCCTGAACAGCAAAACTGAGGATTCTTGGAGGAAGCAGAAAGTCTGCTCGTGGCAGCCTCAGCCCCTGCCTAAGCGTTCCCAGTCTGTCACCCTACTCCAGATTTAGACTCGCCAGCCCCCACGCTTGGGTGAGCCAACTCCCTGAAATACATCTCTTTATATAGAATGTCTCCCTCTGCTTCTGTTTCTCTGGAGAGCTCTGACTAATGCATGGAGAAAGGGGACATCTTCTTGCCTTGTACCCCCCACTTGAGTCTACTGGAAATACCAGATTTGGGGAAACCTGGCAACTGGGGAGAAGGTCTGAAGGGAAGGTGTTGAGAATCTCCTGCCTTGAAGGAAATAGCACCCCACACCCACAGGTAGCGGATGCAAATTTTCCCTGAAAAAACACGCCATCTGGATCATCAGATGTGTGAGGAACTACTCCTAGAACTGCTTCCCTTGCTCCTTGTCTCGTGTCTGTGCTGTGTCTGGAGATGCAGAGGTTTCTTTGGGCCTCCTACACTTTCAACCAGCGATTAAGAGCTTTCAATTCAGGGAAGTTAGGTTGGGTTTGAGAAGAGCAAATTATTTTTTTTTCAGCTTTGCTTCCAGGTCTTTGGCTTGCTTTCTGAAGGTCCTCTGCCCTTCATTTGTACCGTTTCCTTCAGAACTTTCTCTTCTGGATCTAAACAATAATCTTCCTGGAGACTTCATTTATTTCTCTGGACAAAATTCAGTTAATTTATTTGTTCTCTTTTGTTCTCCACTCTCGATGGAGGTTTGCTCAGCCCATTGACTCTTTAGATGATCCATCATGTCAGCTTTTCTGTTTTCTTCCTTAGTAATGTTGACGTAGAATTGGTTTTTCTCTGCATCTTAGCGTTTAAGTGCCCACTTGACTTTTCCACAGTCAATTTTCTCCTGGCTCCTCTCGTCTGGTCATAAATACTTACATAAATGTTTCTACCTCCTGATAACAAGTTCTTATCCATGTTCTCTTCTCCAGGAGAAGCTGACACATTTTTCACATTTTTTTCCCCCAGCACACTGGGGATAAAACCTAGGGCTTCACACATGCTGGGAAAGTACTCTACCACTGAGTTGCATTCCCAAAGCCTTTCCTCATTAGTGCTCCTCGGAGACGGAAGCTGACTCCTGCCTTTGCATCCCATAGGAAAGTCCTGAATCTTTCTCCTGTTGCCTCTCACAGTCTTTAGTTTGATTCTGCTCTTCCCATTGTGTTTTATCAATTTGGTCTCTGCTTCTAGTGATAGAATTTTCTGATGAAGAGAACAGCTTATCTTGATCTGCAAATTGAAGTTTTGCTATTCTCAGCTGTTTTGCTTTAAGCATAAGGTAGAACAAATCAGGAGCTAAGCATGTTCGGGGGGAAGGCATGTCTGGGCTTTTGTCTCCTTTTACTGTGGGGAGAAACTTGACAAGAACTTTGATTTTACTAGGACTAGTGCTGAATTGGAAATGGCATATTCTTGACTCTCAGTACAGAAAATATTATTTTTAACTGACTGAAAAATTTTGTCTAAAGCCAAAAGCACTGCTAATACATGAACTGTCACAACACACATTAACTGCCTCCCTTTGATGCCTGAGAGAGTGAGAGTTGCTATTGCATTATCGATACTTCTGCATAGAACTCCACAGCATCTCCTGAGTTTGTCCACAGTACAGATTCATGGAAGAATGAAGGTACCCAGGCCACACAGAACACCCTGCTGTCACCAAATTCTGCTGGGCCCACACACACTGTAGAGAACATTAGCTAAGTTCCTTCCAGAACCACATCTGTGTTTGGCAAGTGGGAAAATCTGAATGGAGAAGTTGGGGAGTGCAGGACAGGTGGGCAAAACCAATCCAATAAAGAATTTCATGCATCAATGGTCTTAGCCACTTTCTTATTTCTGGGACAAAATACCCACACCCTCAATATAAAAGGGGAGAGACTTATTCTGGATCACAGTCCAGTCCGGTTGGCTGGCTCCAAGGCAGAAACAGCGTGGTGGAAGGGCAGAGGTCAGCTGCTCATCCACGGCTGCCGGAAGCAGAGAGAGAAGAGAGGAGTAAGGCATGGAGATGTGTCTCTCCAGTGACTTGCCCCTTCTGACCAAAGCCCACTTCCTAACAGCTCTGATGAATATGGCACCCCATGATCCAGTCACCTTTCCAAAGCCCCACCTCTGGACACTTGAGCCTTCCAGGGGACATTCTGGGTCTAAACCGTAACAACAACCTTGTCCAAGTCTGCTTTTCTCTTCTCTTTATTTGGCCCTAGCTAGGCCTCTCTGCCTAGAAAATGCTTCCTTTTGCTGCCCACAGAGGGGACAAGATCTATCCTGTACTTACCGTGCCTCTTTGTCCTGTGTTCCCAGTGCCCAAGGCAGAGCCTGGCATGTAGGAGGTCCTTGGTGCTACACGTGCTTGTGGAAAGTATGAGTGGAGTGAGTGAACCTTCAGAGGCAGGACAAAGCTATCCTGTGCTATCCGGAAGATTCACGCATACCATTCTGTTGACTTGACAGATGGCTCCATTAGGAAAGCTTAAAACTACTCAGTGCAGGATTTCAACAGAGAGGAGATGGCAGCTGCTGCAGCCTGGATTCCCGTCTCTGTCACCATCCCCCACTGGGAGACTGACCAGGTCACCTCACTGCTGTCTCCTTTGCTCACCTGTAGATGGGCAGAGCCCTGTCCAGCTCAGCATTGGTCACGAAGATCAACACAAAAATGGACACAGGGGCCTGGCCCATGAGGGGTTCCATACATTTTCATGAACTATGATGTGATTTTAGTGATTCTGTTACCCCAAGTTTTAGTAACTCTTCCTGTTAATCAGGTATTTGAGTATTCCACCCAGCTTTAGCAAAAGCCTTAAGACATACAATTCTTTCTTACTGTTAGAATAGTATGTATAATAAACATGAGACTCTAACAAAAAAGTATTAGACTCCCCACCACCACATGCCCACAATGTAGCACTGGGGATTGAACACAGGGACTACTGAGCTACATTGTCACCCCCAAAGTTTTTTTTTTTTCTTTTTTTGAGACAGGATCTCTAAATTTCTGAAGTGCCTGGCAAGGCTTTAACTTGCAACCCTCCTGCCTCAGCCTCCCAGAGGATTGGACTATAGTTACGTGCCACCATGTCTTGGCTGTTTTTATTTTTAAGTTTGAGTCAGGGTCTCATTAAACTACCTAGACTGGATTATAATTTGAGATTTTTTTGCCTCAGCCTTCTAAGTAACTGGGATTACAAGCATGTACCACTGTGCTTAGCTAAAGTTATTTTTTAAGGAAAACTTAACGTTGAGGTACAGTAGTCTTCCCCTTACCCGTCCGTGGGTTACATTCCAAAATGCTCAGTGTAGTCAGGCGTGGTAGTACACGCCTTTAATCCCAGCACTCGGGAGGCTGAGGTAGGAGGAGCGTTGTGAGCTTGAGGCCGGCTTGGGCTAAAACGCGAGCACAAGGCCGGTCTGAGCTGCATAGTGCGACCCTGCCTCAAAAAACTAGGGCCAGGAGATTGACTCAGTGGCTTAAGTGCCTGTATGGCAGGCGTGAGGTTGTGAGTTCAATCCCTGGTGCTGCAAAAAAAAACAAAAAACAACAACAAAAAAAACAATGCTTAGCGTATGCCTGAAATCACCAAAGCGGCAAACCCTGTATGTGTGTACTATATTTTCTCATATACATACACATATATGATACAATTAATTTATGAAGTAGGCACAGTAGGAGATTAGCAACAACAATAAGATATAACAATTGTAACATATGCTGTAGTCAAAGTTATTTAAAACTTACCCAGAGTCTATTTCTATAATTTTCTTCTTAATAGCTTCAGACCCCCATTGACTATGAGCAATTGAAATCATGAAAAGCAAAACCATGGTTAATTTATAAAAGCATAAAACTGGTCCCCTTTTTTTCTAGCCTCATTTTCCTCCTTTTCTCCTCTGGAACTCTGACCCTTAGGTTTGGCTGGTTCAGCCTCTCTTCAAGCTTTGGGGCACAGTGTGGGGTGGGGGCTGTTGGATGCAGATTTTCTCAGTCACTGTCAGAAGCTTCTGGGTTGCCCTTGGGAGAAAGAGTAGCACTTTTTTTTCTACTGATACAATGAATATCTGGAAACCAAACTGGGGGGAGAATTAGATTTATAGTAGTGAGCAAAACAAAGGAATACTTCAGAACACATTATCTTCAGAAAAGCACAGAACCAAAGGCTGGGTTGTAGACCAAGGGTAGAGTCCTTGCCTAACACACATGGGGCCTTGGGTTCCATAATCAACATACACACATCACAAAAAAAAATATAGAACCTACAAAAAGAAAACTACAAACCTTATTAAAAGCTATAAAATAAGATCTGAATGAGTGAAAACGCATAGCATAGTCTTGGATGGAAAGATAAAAATTCATAAAGGTATCAATTCTCCAAAATCACTATATAAATTTAATGGAATTCTAGAAAGAATATTAATAAATTAGTTCTTCTCCCCCTCTTCTTCCTCTTCCTTTTCCTCCTCCTCCTCCCTTTCTTTTTTCTCCTTCCCTCATGGTCCTAAGAACGGAACCCACAGCCTTCACAATAAACTAAAACCCCAGCACTTTTTAAAAAATTTGACACAAGTTCTTGCTAAATCACTAAATTTCAGAGGCTGGCATCAAACTGTAATATTCTTGCCTCAGCTTCCCAGACTCCCAGGCATATACCACCATGCCTGGCTAAAGTTCTCAAGTACTTGCCTTGCATGCACAAGGCCTTGAGTTCAATTCCCAGCCCCACCAAAGCAAGGAAAAGAGGGAGAGGGTAAAGAGGGAGGGAAGAAGGGAGGGCAAACAAAAAAGAAAAAGAAACTGTGAAAGAAAACACAAAAATAAAAACAGAAGATTTAGAGATTTTAGAAATTGGGATTGACTTGAAAGTCATTATAATCAGAGCAATATGTGGCAGAAATTGATAGTTTACTCCCAATAATTATTCTCCCTTTGGAGAAACCTAGATTTACATCTAGGCACAGAGCCACTTGGAATAAAGACCACATCTCTCAGCCTGTCTTCTAGTTTAGTGTGACCTTGTGCGTGTGTTCTGGACAGTAAGATATAGGCAGAAGTATATTGTGCAACTTCAAGAAAGGCCCTTGGGGAAACAGACATCCTTCTTTGTTCCTCTCACTTTCTGTTGTTTGAAAAGTAGCTGTTTTTGCTGGTTTGAGTGGCCACCTTGGACCATGAGAAGAAAGCTGGATGTTGAGGATGGGCAGAAGTAACCTGGGTCCCTGGAACTGGACAGTCAAATCAGTTATAGGTCACTTACCTCTGGGCTTTATTTATGTGAAAGAGAAATAAGTTTCTATTTGCTTTAAACCACTATTATATTAATTTCTCTGCCACTCATTGGCAAATCTGATTCTAACTGATGTTGTGTTTGGTGCTATACCTGGAAATAGGGTACTACCAGGGACCAAACCGCAACTTCTAATGAATGTAGTTGGGTTGCAGATGGCAAGGACTCAGACACTGCAGACTAGAAATCTCATGATTCCTGCTACACAGGAGTTGAACTGTAACCATGACTTAGAGGCTGTGTTTGCTAAAAAAAAAAAAAAAAAAAAAAAAAAAAGAAAAAAAAAGCACTGATGTTTCACAGGGGCCTACAAATATCCAACAGGCAACTAAAAGAAGAATAAAAACTTGGCATTTCTGCTTCCATCATCTATCTGTTTCCTTTGCTCTGGGTCATTCTCTCCTGCAGTCACCTTGAATTCCAGGACTTACAGGTAGTGATCTTGTGACAAGGGTCAACTCACCTCCCAGGCTATGGCAACTTCCTTATAGCAGGCAAGGGCTCTGGCTGACCATCCTGAGGCAGTGATCAACTAGACCACAGTTTGACTAAGATTGATTAACTATGCGTGTTTCTCTGCCCCCACTTCTTTTCCTTCCCTATTTAAATATGAAGCTCTTCTCAGGGCCTCCAAAAGACAAGACTGAGGAATCTTGTCCCCTTGTCTTTCTAGTATGGCTATACTGATTAAAGTTCCTTTTCTGATTTATGTCATTAGTTATCTTTTTGGCTGGAGTGAATGACTGGATTTGATGTGTTTGGATCCCCCAGAGTTGGTTCTTTGGCCTAAAATACTTGGTTAAAACTTTGTGTTTTAGCTACCTATTCTGGTGTGGCAATCCTCCAGTCATAAAGTGTTGAAACGACAAGCGTTTTATTGCCTCTCACCCTACTGTGGGTGCCTATAACCAGTCAGGTGGTTCTTCTAGGTCTCACAGAGGTCTTTTTTTTTTCTTTCTTTCTTTTTTTTTTTTTGGTACCAAGGATCGAACTCACAACCTCATGCCTGCCAGGCAGGTGCTTACACCACTGAGCTAAATCCACAGCCCTATTTTTTGAGACAGGGTCTCACTATGCAGTTCAGGCTGGCCTTGAACTCACTTTGTAGCCCAGGCTGGTCTTGAACTCACAACAGTTTTCCTGCCTGAGCCTCCCAAGTACTGGGATTAAAGGCGTGTGCCACCATGTCTGGCTTCGCAGGGGTCTTTTGTGAGGTTGTAGTCAGATGATGGCTGGGGATAGAGTGTCACTTATGTGTGGAGAACCTTGGTAGGATGGTGGAAAGCTATGATTTCTTTCTTTTTTCTTTTCTTTTCTTTCCTTTCCTTTCCTTTCCTTTCCTTTCCTTTCCTTTCCTTTCCTTTCCTTTCCTTCTATGTGGCTTAGCGTGGGCTTCTTTACATCATGGCCGGATCCTGAGAATACAAAGTAGGAAATGCCAGACCTTCTTAAGGCTTAGCCCTAGAAGTGGTAAATGTCACTTCTGCCACATTGTGTGGCAAGTCACGGGGACAGCCCAGATCTAACAGTGGATATGGCACAAGGTTGTGAATACTGGAGGTGGTTCATTTGGGCAAACTTCAGATTAGCTGCCTCACCCTGAAAAGCAGACAGGGCCTGACTGAGGTGGTGGTGACACAGCACAGAAATGTAGAAATGGGAAGAAATTTAGAATGTTTCTGTTGTCTGGTTTCTTCTTGCTACTTTTAGCAAAATCCTATGAGAGAGGAAAAAAGAGAAAATCATGGTTGAGCTAGCTGTTCAGCACATCTTTGCTAAGGGAGGAATTTTGCTGTAACCTACAATCTGGGATGACAGAGAATCCTGTAATTTTGAGTTTTGCGGAGTTGAAAAAGTCATTGCTTCTGCATTAAAGCCATTATAAGTGGTAACTACAAAGTGACAGTCTTAGCAGAACTTGAGACTAGTGCGCTCTTTAAATACTCTGTGAGCCTGTTGGCAAAGAAGGAATCAAAGATGGTACCTTCCCACTCAAGCCTGTTGTCTTGAATGGTCTGAAGAAAGCCATCATTATGTTGGGGGAATGGTTAGTAAGGAAAAGATCAGAATTACCAGTCTTGAAAACCAAGACTCACTAAGATCTTTGGCGATGGTTACTCACACCAGAACTGATCAGAACCAAGCAGATCAAAGTTCTACCAAGTTTTTGAAGAAACTATGCTACCAATGAAACCACAAATCTGCCTACAAGGACCTGTGACTGCTCAACCCTCAGAAGACTCCTCGGGGCTGGGCATTGTGGAACACGCAGTTCTACGAGGGTGAGGCAAGAGAATTGCAAGTTCATGGCCAGCCTGGGCAATTTAGACCCTGTCTCAAAATAAAACGCACAAAGGTCTGAGGATGTAACTCATTTGTGGATCATTTGCCCAACATGTGTTAGGCCCTGGGTTCAATCCCCAGTAGGGGTGGGTGGGGAGAAAGAGAAAGAGAGAAAGAAAGGAAGAAAGAAAGAAGAAAGGAAGGAAGAAAAAAAGAAAAAAGAAAGAAAGAAAAGAAAGAGAAAGGAAGGAAGAAAAAAGAAAGAAAAAGAAAGAAAGAAAGAAAGAAAGAGAGAGAGAAAGAAAGAAAACACACTCCATGGGTGGCTGAACCTGCACCCTTAGGAAGCAGACCTGGATGATGCATCTCCCAAGAAGGGCGCCCTCTCACAGCCTCCACAAATGTAACCATCTGGCCTTGGGCTTATTCTCTGCTTGTTAGGAATATGGCTGATATAGTAACTGTGAGGACTGTTGACCTACATGTTAGCTTAACCAAACTTTACTGATGGCCTCCATGTTCAGGCTATAGGTAAAGGCTTGGGATGCAGTTGTAAAGGGGGGCGAGGCAGTTCCGAGGTCAGAGGGTTTGGGAGGAGTCCTGCTCACTGACACCACTTGAACCTGAGTCTTTTTCCAGGGGACCCCAAAGCTCCACCTCTGTTCTTGTTGCTAATCTCATGACTGTGTGTCCTGGTGCACCAACTTTCTTCTGTTTCTTAGATTAGTCAACTTTATTTGACTTCTCAACTCAGTTCTGAATTTGGCTCTGCCATCACATTGGTCAGAACAGGGGCTGGAGAGGGGGAGGACTCATGGCCGCAAGGCCCTCAGAGCGAATGTCCCCAAGACTGGACTGTGCAAGGCATCTTACCACTGTGATCCCTGTACCATGACTCAGTGCAGAAAACTTGCATCCCCCCTAAGCAAGCTACTCTACTTTCAAGTGCTGCTGATAACAGCAAGTATTTTTGAGATTATAATTTAGTCTTACTCTTCAGCAGTAAAGGTATAAAAAGGTTTAAAATGAATTCTAACATATTTTCTATATTTTCTATATTATTTTCTAACCATAAAATGACTTAGCTCCCAATTCTTTACAGATGCTTATGCCTGATAGGGAGGAAATTTCAGAAACAGCCTGTATCAGACAGGGCTTTCTGGTTTGATTGTAGAAATCTGGATCTAATTTAAACAAACAAACAACCCTGGAAGTTGTCTTTGTGCTTTTTGCTTCCATGTGTTTGCTTCATTCTCTCCCACCTACCAGTTTTAGGCAGAAATCAACCCCAAGAAGGTGTTCTGATTGGCTCTGCTTCTGCCCTGTGGTCATCTGCTAACCTGTAACCAGGCTGTTTCCAGTAGAAGGGGAAGATGAGAGGGAGACAGCAGTGCTCCAGGGAGCAAACTTTGTTCAAGAAGGTGTCATTTACTCTAGAGGCTGAGGCAGGAGGGTCATAAATTCTAGGACAGCCTGGCAATTTAGGGAGACCCTGTCTCAAAACAAAATTTTTAAAAAGCTGAGGATATAACTCAATGCTCCCCATGTTTAATTCCCAACACTGAAAAAAATAAAAGTTACTAGGTGAAGAATTATACAGGCCTTAGTGTCTTTTTTTTTTTTTTTTTTTTTTTTTGTGGCACCGGGGATCGAACTCACAACTTCGCACCTGGCAGGTAGGCACTTAAACCATTGAGCCAAACTCCCAGCCCTAGTGTTTTGAGGCAGGGTCGCACTATGTAGCTCAGACCAGCCT
Organism: Dasyprocta punctata; assembly: GCA_004363535.1. Lineage (NCBI taxonomy): Eukaryota > Metazoa > Chordata > Mammalia > Rodentia > Dasyproctidae > Dasyprocta > Dasyprocta punctata. Next base: position 35,469 of record RJWM01006706.1, read on the forward strand.
TGCGCTCGCATTGTAGCCCAAGCCGGTCTTGAACTCACAACACTCCTCCTACCTCAGCCTCCTGAGTGCTGGGATTAAAGACATGCGCCACCATGTTGGCTTGGACCTTGGTGTCTTGAAAAAAAAACTGTTCTCTCTTATCCTGTATCTCATCCCTAGGAAGGAGTAGAGAAATTGGCAGTGCAGCCAGGGAGCCTCCCAGAAGCACTGTGCAATTTTTGGTTTGAGCTGGTACCAGCTGAGCCTTCAGGAAAAGGTACCAAGGACCCCAAAGTCTCTCGCCATGCAGAATATGGGAGACATATGGGTCTGCTATGGTTCGTGGCTGGAGTCAGAGCTCTATTCTCATCCTTTAGTAGAGAATGTATCTCTGCGTTCTGACAATAGTGACTAAACATGGGACGGGAACCCAGAGAACTAAATGTGCTTCTCTGGTTGCAGGTCACACCAAGCAGGAGCTCAGAGGTGGAAGAGCCCCTGTGGCCTGTGTGGCCCTGTGAATCAGCAGGAATCTCCTCCCATGCACTGGCTGGAATTTAGAAACAGGACCATCCCTTTGAACTGAGTGTGCTTACTCTGGAGTTCTTGGACAATTCTGGATATGGGGACTGTCTTAGCCACTTCCTCATTGCTTAGACACAATGCGCCATTTCCACAACTTAAAGAAGAAGTTTATTTTGGCTCATGTTTTTGGTCCTTGGTTGGCAGCTCCAAGGCAGGACAGCATGGCAGAGGGACATGGCTGAGGAAAGCTGCTCACCTCTCAGTGGCCAGGAAGCAGAAAGAGAGGGAAATAAGCCTTTCCAGCTGATGCCCCCAGTGACCTGTCTCCAACGAGGCCTCGCCTCTCAACAGCAAGTCTGCTGTACCAAATACGAATGATCTTTTCAGATGTCTGCAACAACTATAATGGTAGCATTAAGGAAAAAATTAAGAATGGAGTAGCACTGGGTCTGGACACTAAAAACGGAGTCAGGAGGCGATCATTAATCAGATCTCAGACACATTCACAGCCGAACTTCTGAACTGGGTTGCAGACATGCTCACCCCTGATGTGAAATGACTGTTGAAGTAACATCAGCCTCTGCTGACCTTTTGTATGGACCCCTTCTTCTCAAGTACCAGAGGCCGAAACTAGGCCCAATCCAAAACAGGACAGCCTGACTTCTGCCAGCACCAATCATAATTCCTAACGAGCGATGCAATTTCTAACTCTGTTCTGGTTGAAAGCTATAAATACAGCTGCCATTTTGTAAAATCTTGGAGACATTTTCAAGATTGCTTGAATCTGTGTTCTCCTGGATAGCAATCCTAATTAGCCCCAAGTCAATATCATTTTCTTTGTTCTCATCTAGGTTGTTCTTATTCTTAGTTGACAGTAGTATGAAAATATCTGTGATCTTCGTTAGTGACTTGGTCAACAGTTATTAATACTATGGTGTGTTGTCTATATTCACAATTGAAGGAAATTAGTATTCGTTCATTAACTTAATAAATATGAAGATGTAATTTTTTCCCATCCAAGTTCACAGACCTCATGAATTGTACTGGTCTGTGGATCGCATATTAAAATGCCATTTTCTAGAATTGTGCACATAAATACGATGCATACCTATGAAAAGAACTCGGGGTGGGGGGCTCTTGGGTTGTCTGGCATCCCAACTCTCCACAGACCAACATACCTGAATGCATTTTCTGAACTGAGCTGAAAGGCTGCCACCCCAGGAAGTCCTTCCTGAACCCTCAGGCTGAGTGATGTGCTCCCTCCAGTCTTCCATAGTCAACGGTTTCCTTCTGTCACACCAAAGATTAATATTACAGCCTGTTGTGGCTTGTGTCTAGATGTCCCCCTAAAGCCTCCTGCAGTCATAGATGGGGTTTTTTTCAGATGTGACTGGAACTAGAATGTGTGATGCTGGGATTGATTCACAGTGCAACACTAGGATCAAGGGCATTAGGATTAAGGGTGTGAGTGCTACCTGCCCTGGGTAGCTTGGATAAAATATAAGGGATAGAAAGAGCTGTCGTACCTTGTTGCTTTGTTGCTTATTGCTTTGGTACCTTCTGTTACCATGAACTGTTCTCCTCTGCAACACCTGTCTGCCATCCACCCTGACAAGAAGTACTGATTATGGACCAAAAGTTCTAACAAACTGTGAGCTAAATAACTTTTTTCCTCCTTTAACTTTAGGTGTCAGGTATTTTGTTCCAACAATGAAAAAAGTAACTGAGACACTGCCCATACTCTCTCTAATCTTCTTTATTCAGTCCACACATATTGATTGATTCCCTATTATGGAGCAGACATTGTGTTAGGTACAAGGGATCCGTCAGTGAAAACATAAGGTTCTTACATTCTAGAAGGAAGAGAGAGGGAAATATAAGAAAATAAATACATAAACAAAATAATATAATAAATCTCAGAGGAAATAACCAACATAACAGAAATGGTAGAATACTTGGCCAGGAGAATCCTGGTCAGGGAAGCCTATCTTGAGGAAGGAACATATAAGCTATTGCACAAAGAGGGGAAAGTAGCCAAGCCCCAAGAGGAGGAGAACCCAACCTGAAGAATCAGTTGATGCAAAGTCCCTGGGGCAGAGGAGCTTAGTTTATTTGATGGTTAATAAGCTGTGCCTTAGTGAACACAAAAGAGGATGATTAGTATGAGATCATTCAGAGAGGAAGACAAAAACAAACACAGACCAAGTGCAGTGGAAAACCTGGTGAGTTTTCAACAAAGAAATGACATGATGTGATTTCCATTTTTATTTTTTATTTTTATTTTTTGTGGCACCAGGGGTTGAACTCACAACCTCGCGCCTGCCAGACAGGCTCTTAAGTCACTGAGTCAAACTCCTGGCCCTGGTTTTTTGAGGCAGGGTCACACTGTGTAGCTCAGGCCAGCCTTGCGCTCTCGTTGTAGCCCAAGCCGGCCTCGAACTCACAACGCTCCTCCTACCTCAGCCTCCCGAGTGCTGGGATTAAAGGCGTGCGCCACCACACCCGGCTGTGATTTCTATTTTTAAAAGCTCACTTTGGGACTGGGGATATAGCTCAGTGGTAAAGTGCATAGCATAAGCAAGGCCCTGGATTCACTTCCCACTACTGCAATTAATTAATTAATTAATTAAAAACAAAAGTTCATTCTACCTGCTGGGTGGAAAATGGCTAAAAGTGCAGGAAGAATGGAAGCAGAGAGACAATTTAGGAGACCCTGGCAGGCAGCAGAGAGAGTGATTTAGAAGGGGCAGTGGCAAGAGGTGGTGAGAAGTGTTTGGATTTTGCTTTTATTTTAGAGATTTTACTTACTTGCTGATGGACAGGGTATAAATGTTGAGAGAAAGGAAGAATTAGGAGAGTCCCATGTTTTTGGCTTGAAGTAGAGCCATTTGTATGTGTGTGTGTGTGTGTGTATCTATGTATTTAAATATGTACAAAATATTTCTAGGAATATATATAAGAAACCCCACAAGCAGTATGGTAGGTTGCAAAAGATGATCACAGATTCCTCCCAGTTCTTATATGCATTGTCTTTTGCAACATGACTTTTTTGCTCCTTTTAGGTAGTGAAGTCTCGGCTGGGCTTGGTGGCACAGACCTGGGAGCCCGGCACTTAGTGACAAGTGGGTCCCTGCCTCGAAACTTAGAACAAAGGGAGGAGAGAATCTGGGAATGTGTTTCAGTGCGAAGATCCTGGATTCAATCCTCAATACTGGAAAACAACACAGGTAGGGTCTATTTGTTCCCACACTCAAGTCTGGCTGACCAGGTGATTTGCTTTGCCCAATAAGGTACCTAAAGTGAAGTCAGTGTTTTGGACCTAGGTCTGAAGAAGCCCGAGAGCATCTACCCTTCCCTTCTTGCTGCCCCCAGCCCTTATCATTGATTTTTTAAAATAAATTTTTCTTGAAGCAAAACATACCTGCAGGGCCTGGGGATGTAGCTCAGGGGTAGAACTCATACTTAGCAAGCATAAGGCTGTGAGTTTAAACCTCCGCAGCACAAAAACAAAACAAAACAAAAAACCAATTCTACACAAAGTACATAAATCCTAACAGTGCAGCCTGATAAAATTTCACAAAATGAATATACTTGTGAAACTAGCACCAGCCCCCTCCTACCCAACCCACAAAGAGAATATAAAGGTATATGTATATGCTTACATTTATGCTAGTTGTAATTTTATTTTTAAATTTTATTTATTTTATTTGCTTTTTTATTTGTCTTGCGGTGCAGGAGAATGGAACCCGGGCTTCACACATGCGAGGCTCCACCGCTGAGCCACACCCTCAGTCCTATTGTTTTTTATTTAGGTATATATCGTTGTATTAACAGAAAAGTAGATTTATTTCAGCTCCACTGAGTACATTAGAACAAGCACTTAAAGAATGCCATTTTAAAGGCACATCAAGTTATGTGCTTTCACCCACAGATCTCCATCTGGTCCTTCTGCTTTAACAGGATAAAAATACCTTGAGCTCTTGCTCACTGAAGCTGAACCTCTGCCGCTGGCGAGAACCGTTACTGCCGCCTTGTGGCCATGTTTGATTGCTGCACCGAAGCCCGGTAGAACAGAACTTTCCAATGCTTTAGCCAAGGTGAAGAATTTGATAAATGGGCTCTGTTAAGGACTCTCTAGTGACTCTTCACTCTTAGAAGACCTGACAGCCCCCAGGCTGGGTAGCACCTGTTAGGTTACCCCCGTGGCTGCTAGACGATTCCCACATCACGGATGTTACTGGAGATTCAGGTTTTGGCATTCTCGGATCACAGTATTTGGGAGGACCCAGGCATGCCCCTAAGCCTGAGGTCCTCACTTCCACCTCCTCTGCAGCTTTTCCTCGTTCGCAGGTGGGTGAAAGTAAGTGTCATATGTGGGAAGCTTCAGTATGAGTCAGGACGATGGCCAGGGATACACTAGATGTTACCAGCTTCACTCACGACAGTGAGCAGGCATAGAGGAAAAGACAGGAGTGGACACATTCTGAGTGGGGTGGGAAGCCTTGAAGAGTTTAACATAATGTGATTTAATTTTTTAGAAACTGACCTTTTTTTAAGGACATGGGAGGGATTGGTGATTTCTTGAAATAAAACCTGGTAAACTGGGTGTGGTGTTACACTCCTGAAATCCCAGCATTTGGGAGACTGAGGCAGGAGAATCGTTTGCAAGTTCGAGACCAGCCTGGGCTACAAAGTGAGCCCAAGACCAGCCTGAACTGCATAGAGAGACCCTGTCTCAAAAGGACAAAAAGACAAATAAATAAATAAATAAATAAATAACCTGGTAGATTAAGCTAAGGGATGTGGACCCCTGGGGAGACCCCACCAGAAGATGACTATGCTAGAGCTGCAGGACACCTGGATGCAGGCTGGTATCCGGAGAGATATTACTGCTTGAATGCAGAGCTAGGTGCCACCAGCAGATGTTGATACTGGTTGGCTGTAGTTATGTCTGTACTCCTTCAAGGTCACCTCTTTGTGTAATCCTTTGTCACGCTACTGTTAGCTCCAGCTCGGTGGTGCAGATCTAAAATGAGGCATAATAGGGAGAAATATCCAAACACAGACCCAGAGCACAGAGCATCCCTGAAACTCTTGTTGCTTAACAACTGTGGTAAGGATTCCAGTAGAAAAAGGCCCTGTTCCCGTAATACTGAGATGAAAAAGGAACATATTTTGTTGACATGAATGATAGAGAAAGGAAGTCTTAAATGGAGTGGGCAGGTTGAAGGAATAGCTCTGAGACTGTCACATTGGAAGCTCTCCTGCAGAGGAAGTGGCCTTGTAAGAAAGGGGGAGCCCCTGGAGCCCCAGGCTGGTAACATCAGCCAGTTCTTCCACTGGGCTAGTTCAGATGTGCTGAGTTAGCAGTCCAGGAAATTGAAATGAACTTTTAAGGCATTCATATATGTCTGTCCTTTTAATCCTGAAAAAAATAGTGTCAGGATATTTTGGTTGTAACTGAAACTTCCTAATGAAGAGTAACTTGCGCCATCCAAGTTTTATTCTTTAGCCTGATATGGTGGGACATGCACAGGAGGATTGAAAGTTTGGCCCAACCTAGGCAACTTAGTGGTCAACTAAATGAGACCCTGTTTCAAAAAGTAACATTGAATTAAAAAAGTTGGAGCCAGGCGTGGTGGCACACGCCTTTAATCCCAGCACTCAGGAGGCTGAGGTAGGTGGAGCGTTGTGAGTTCGAGGCCAGCTTGGGCTACAATGCGAGCGCAAGGCTGGTCTGAGCTACATAGTGCGACCCTGCCTCAAAACACTAGGGCCGGGAGTTTGGCTCAATGGTTTAAGTGCCTGCCTGGCAGGTGCGAAGTTGTGAGTTCGATCCCCAGTGCTGCAAATAAATAAATAAATAAAATAAAAATAAAAAAAATTAAAAAGTTGGAATTAGCTTGGTGAAAAGGGCTTGGGTAAAGGAAAAAATAAAAACAAGCAAACAAACAAACAAACAAAAACCAACCAAGCCCTTGCCTAGCAGAATACTCCTTGGACTGACTCAGTGGCTTAACCTGTCACCAGGTTGCCATCCCTTGCTCCCCTCAGCCACCCGCCTTGGGCAGCATCTTCCGTCAGGGCTGTAAGATGACAGCCATAGATCCAAATAGCACATCATCACATGACATTGTCTGAAATCTGGCTTCCTCTCTTTTTTTTTCTTTTCCCCTTTTTACCAGGTAGGGGAATCTTTCTTAAAATCCTGTTCCTCAAGCACACCTGTGCTTTCATTTCTCAATCAGAACCCAGTTCTATTAAATGGACCACAGGGAAGGGGCTGTTACCAGGGCTGTCTTGGACCAATCATACTTTATGTTTTCAACAAGGAAGAAAGACAAACTGGTGAGAAGTGGCCAACTGTGCCTGCCATAATTCTCTATTATTTACTCTCATTGAAAAAGTCACATATATTCATTTTATTTATTTATTTATTTATTTTATTTTATTTGGGGGGGTACTGGTGATCAAACTCATGACTTTGCACTTGCCAAGCAAGTGCTTGTGCCGCTGAGCTAAATACCCGGCCCTTATTTTAGTTTTTGGTACCAGGGATCAAACTCACAACCTTATACTTACCAGGCAAGCACTTGTGCCACTGAGCTGTATCCCTGGCCCCAATATGCGTACTCCATTTTTTTTTTTTGTACTGGAAATTGAACTCAGGACCTTGCACTTGCCATGCGGGTGCTTTTGCCACTAAGGTATAACTCAGCCCAAACATCCATTTTAGACTATTTGGGAAATCCAGAAAAAAAGGAAAACAGAATATAATATTCCACCATGTAGTTCCAATCATTGTTTTACTCATCTTTCACTGAGTTTATCCACTCTCCCCAGTCCCATCCATTCTCGGTCCATGCCAGCCCTTGAAATCTGCCTACTTACATTCAAATCGCCTCCTCAAACCAGCCTGGGCTACATAGTGAGACTGTCTCTCTCCCTCTCTCTCTTAAAAAAAAAAATCAGTTGTAAGCTGGGCCTGGTGGCACATATTACAATCCTGGCACTGATGAACAACGTAGCAAGACCCTGTCTGAAAATTTAAAAATGAAGAAGAAAGGGCTGGGGTTATAGCTCAGTGGGAAGGCCCTAGGTTCAATCTCCAGTTCCAAAAATATTTAGCTGTAGGCCATGGCCCTAAACTCTTCCCTTGCTTTTTTTTTTTTTTAACTTTGAAAAAAACCCATAAATAATAGAGTAAGTACAATGGAAATGTATGGATTTGCTGTTGCTTGTTTTAATTGTAGCGCAAAAAATCTCTTGCCTCAAAACTCAATGGGCTTTGTTCTCACTTGCCTGACCTGCAGGTTCGCAGCTGTGCTGTGACTCTAGGCTGCACTTGGTGGGGCTGCTCTGTGCTGCATTGTGGGTTGGCTGCTTTAGCTTTGGGATACAGCTTGGATCCAGGTCTACTCCACATGTTCTCATCCTCCTTGGATCAGAGTCTGCTTGGGGTGTAGTCTCCTCATCACGGCTCACCAAAGTGGGAGAGCCAAGTCAAGTGTCACGCATGCGTTTAAGGCTACTGCTTATGTCATGTCTGTGAACATTCTACTGTGCAAAGCAAGAGTTACAGTCAAGTCCAACATTAATGGGGTGGGTAACATACTTCCTTCACAGTGCTGTGAGTATTTGCCAGTGGTGATCTACACTGTTACAAAGATGTACACAAGAAAATTTTCTGTTGAAGAAAAATTGACTAAGGAATCAAATCACCTTCTTGAGGATAGCTAGAATAGCACACACTTTGCTACTGTTTGCATTTCTGTTTTCCCCAAGGCTTCAGCAGAGGTTCAGGGTATTTGGCCCCCTTTTTGTCCCTAAAGATGCTATAGTCTTGCATTTATAAATACAGACTTTTAGTTTCTCTCTGCTCTCCCTATGGGCTTCAAGTCTTGTTTTAGATCCCTCCTACATCCAGGGGACCCATTTCCCTCCTTCTTTTTTTCCTGTTGCTACATTCCAGTGTCTGCACACCACATTATGAGGAGGCTCTTTCTCTGCCACTCACCACTCCACCATCTTCCCAGAAGTCTCCTGAATATAGACTTTTAGATGGAATTATATTGATAATTTTTAAAAATATTTTTTCATTGAGAATATTTACTAGAAAAAATGATCTTAGGCCAGTTTGACACCTTTAATTTTTCTATATAGCTTATTAAATCTATTTCCAATGTATACATTCTAAATTGAGGTACAATGATCTTCATCTGAAAAATAATTCTCCATACAAATTGTATAACGATGATTTGAGTCATCAATCTCAAAAATCCATATCACAACTTAATAATTATAATTTTGCCATTGTAACTTATCTTTTGTGCTCATTTCTATCTTTTATCAAATCCACTTTTCCTAGGACAATTTTGTAGATCTGTACTTCCGCAAGATTTGATCTTTTCATCAATTTTTAGTCAATAAGTAATTTCACTATGTGCGGTTTAGCTATTGTCAGTTTTATTTTGTTGTCATTGTTGATTAGGTAGCGGTGTGAATCTTATACCGCAAATGTAGGAGAGCAAGAAATGAACTAGTACTTTATTCATTTAAATCAAGTTAAGTCCAACTCAATGTATTCTGGATGGTGTTTGTGATCCTCCGCCCCAGGGTTGTGCAGAGGATCTGGGAACTAATGTGCAGAAAAATACCCAAAGAAACCGGGCGTGGTGGCGCACGCCTTTAATCCCAGCACTCAGGAGGCTGAGGTAGGAGGAGCGTTGCGAGTTCGAGGTCCGCTTGGGCTACAACATGAGTGAAGCTATATAGTATGACCCTGTCTCAAAAAACTAGGGCTGGGAGTTTGGCTCGGTGGATTATGCACCTGCCTGACAGGTGTGAGGTTGTGAGTTCAATCCCTGGTGCCACAAAAAATAAATAAATAAATAAAATAAAATGAAATAAACAAAGAACAACTTTCAAAATGTCACATTTTGTAAATGACAAAATAGATAAATGTACATACTGGTGATTGCCAGGAACAAGAATGGAGGGTTAGGGAGACAGATCTTTTGTATATGGGGACCAAGAGATGTAGGGAGAGGGAAGGAGGGGAGGGGAAAGGAATTAAAAAAAAGAATTGAGATGTGTTATATACATATACCAGCTCGCCACAGGGAATCTGATCATTCTACACCACACACATGTATTGATAAAAAAAATACAAATTGAAAAAAAGAATGGAGTGATGATACCGTGGAGTTCTTTCGGGATGGTGAAACAGTTTTGTATCTTGATTGTGGTGATGGTGCCTTTATTAGCCAGACTTTTTGTTCTCATCAACTATTTAATTGCCCTGAAGTATATTTGTTTAGAAAAGATTAAAATTCTCTATTCTTCTTTTATTTACCAATTTTCAGCACAATGAGTTGATTCCTAGCATTCTCCAAAGTGACCAGTGAGTCATTGTTTCTGTAGAATCATTATTAATTGATGGATTTAAACGTATTTAATATGTTTTCACCTATTGTAGTTATTCTTGTCCCTATCTGTAGCCAAGCAGCTTCTTCAAGTTGGCTCCTGACACAATACTAATGGTCTTTGACAGAGTCCTTGATTCTTGGTTCCACAAGAATTTCCAAACTCATCTTGCATTTCCTTTCCTGGACACAGTCATTTCTCCAAGAATTCCTGGTTGATTTCAGCAGTGAATGGCATTTAGAAACTATGGTCCAAGACTGAGAAGCTTATTGCTATTGGTTTGCTCATTGACTCTAGGCCTTTTTTTTTTTTTTTAATGCACAAAGTTAGGAAGAAAAATGTATCATGAGTTCATAATATTACTTTCAATTCAATTCTTGGTTCACAGGATTTTTCACTTCTTCAATTACACACACACACACACACACACACACACACTCACTCATACATTGAAAATCTTGGTTCCTGATAATATTAACATTATGGACTTGCTTAATCTTACTATATATGTGTGTGTGTGTGTATTCTGAGCATAAATAGTTTCAAATTATCAGTACCAGTGTCAGTGTTTGCAAGAGCTAAATTCCCAAGGTGGGGGGGGAACAATAAGAGGATGAAGAAAATAAAGATAGAGACAGAAAGCTGGGGTCAGGTGAAGCTCTTCTCAGAATGGGAGGAAGAGACTGCTCAACCACCGCAATGTGTTTATTTATACACTTGTCAGACCACGCCCCTTTACTTAACTAGCTCGATTCTTAACGCTCCATGTTATGCCTGGTGTTCACCTCCAGCACTCCATGCCGTCAGGGCGTTTCTCAGGTACTCTGTGCCCTTGGGCACTCCTGTTCAGGCACTTGTGTTTTTGGCTCCACACATGTGAACAATCACTAGCTCAATGGCTCCAGACACCAGCATTATTGCTAACAATATGAATTGCCCAAAATAGAATTTCTACAGTACTTTGGTCTTTGAGTGTATTTCCCTTGGGATTTACAGTCAAATTAATGTGTTTTAAAATAACTGCTTCTGCCAGGCATGATGGCACATGCCTATAATCCCAGAATTCAGGAGGCTGAGACAGGAGGATTGCTGTGAGTTAGATGCCAACCTAGCTACACCGTGAGTTCAAGGCCACCCTAGACTACATAGTGAGACCCTGTCTCAAAACAAAAATAAAAACAAAAAACTGACCTAAAATGATTCTTCCTGCCAGGTATGGTGGTGCATACCTGTAATCCAAGCACTCAGGAGGCTAAGGCAGGAGGATCACTGGGAGTTCAAGGACTGCCTGGCCTACATATTGAGTTCAAAGCCAACCTGAATTACACAGTGAGATCCTGTCCCAAAAAATCAAACCAAACAAACAAAAGTCCTCCCTGGCTTGATACACAGTTTTGTTCATTTTGCATTTGATTATGGAGGATTTTTTTCTTTTTAAATTTATCTTATAATTATGTAAAACACTTCTATAGTTCCAAAGCCAAATCTATATTATATATAGAATCTAGATATAATATTTGCCTTAAGCTAATTACAAATTTATAACTGATACTACATACAGAGGGAAGGAACATTCCATACCACCTCCAATGCTTTATTTTTTGTTTTATTTTATTATTTTTTGGGGGGGCATTATGGGGAATTGAACTTAGGACCTCATGCCAGGCAGGTGCCATGCCACTGAGCTAAATCCCTGGCCTGTCCAATGTTTTATTTTTTAAAAGCGAAATATTCTTGAAAAACATTAGGAACTGATAGAGCTGATTAGTGGGCACACAGATGGTTGTTTTTGTAATCTCAGATCTTTTCTAACTATTGAATTTCTTTAAAAACAACAAAACAAAACATACAGCAAGTCATAGATATTCAGAGACAGCCTTCACCTTTTTTGTGTGTCCTGGTTTCTCAGCTTTTTCCTCTTCCTAAGATGCGTTTTCTGCCTGGTTTCCTTACCCTAGAGTGTGTGCTGAGAGCGACCAAGATTGTTCCATCCTGAGATAACTCACCCTCCCGCCATTCTGCACTCTGTTCCACCCATCCCTGCCATCCATAAATGCCTCCTGCAAAACTTTCTGGAGCTTCCTTCCTGCACAAGCCCCCAAACAACATACATATAAACAAACAAAACAAACACAAAACCATTGTTTCTGTATAGAACTGTAGGGCTGAAGAGAAATTTATACTGGACTCTCATGACAACCTGCATAACATATATATATTTTGCATAAAGATGAAATGACTTGCTCAAAATTGTGGAGTTTTGATTGTTAAGAGAGCCAAGTGGAAAGAAAAATCAGAATTCTATTCCGGCTGGCTCTTTAGTCTCTGCCAACTGTATCCCATTACCTCTTCAATCCCATACTTCCTTAAAAATTACTGTCAATGCCAGCATGGGGCGGGGGGGGGGGGGGGGAGAGAGAAAGAAGAAAGAGAAGAAAGAAAAGAAACAAAGAAATCGGGGTGGTGGAACGTACCTGTAATTCCAGCATTCTAGGACATTGAAGCAGGAGGGTCTCAAATTTGAACACAGTCTGGGCAATTACCAATTTAGCAAGACCCTGTATCAAAATAAAAAATGAGGGCCAGGGGTTTAGCTCAGCAGTGCAAGCACCTGCCTGGCATGTGCGAGGACTGAGTTCCATCCTTGGTACTGGAAAAAGAAAAAAAAAAAAAAAGCAAAATAAAAAAAATGACTGCAAAGGTAACTTAGTCCTGGTTTCAGTCTTCAGTATTGCCACCACCACCACCACCACACACACACGCATGCACACACACACAGTGCTGTCACAGACACAAGCCTCCTGTCTGTGTCCTCCCTTCTCACATATGCACTCTCTGCTGCCATCCAGCTCATTGTCAGTGGGGTCCTTTACTTGGAGCCTATCTGAGAGTCAGTGAAAGGAACACAGGGGGCTCTGTGACCTTGGATAGAAAGTGACATTTTTATATGCATTAATCTTTGCAGAAATTTAGTATTTCCTTCCATTTTGAATACAGGCAACAGGTCACAGTGGAATGAGTAGTACTGTGGTACCTGTGGTACCTATCATCACAGAAATCACGGAGGTTTTTATATTACATTGTAGTCATTACGATATCTCCAACTATTGTTTATGCTCCTCACTATTTTGAAATTATAGCAGCTGTTAAACTCACAATAAGATCTTGTTTAAGGCCGGGCGTGGTGGCGCATGCCTTTAATCCCAGCACTCGGGAGGCTGAGGTAGGAGGAGCGTTGTGAGTTCGAGGCCGGCTTGGGCTACAACGCGAGTGCAAGGCCGGCCTGAGCTACATAGTGCGACCCTGCCTCAAAAAAACCAGGGCCGGGAGTTTGGCTCAGTGCCTTAAGCGCTGTTTAAGTTGTTAATAAACATAGGTTATCAATCATGCTTAAAATATTTTGGTAGCTGCATTTCAATATAATTGGCTTCTTTTATAATCCTATTCATTTTATGTTATGCACTTAAAATTACCATTTTGAGAAGGGATTTGTCTTAGTCTATTTTCTATTGCTATAACAGAACACCTGAAAATGGGTGATATATAAAAACAGGTTTAGTTGGGCATGGTAGCACAAGCGTCTTGTTCCAGCTACTTGGAAAACTAAGGCAAGGGGATCATTAGTTTGAGGTCAGCATGGGTAACTGAATGAGATTTTGTTTGGGAAAAAAAAAAGTACTGGGGATGTATCTTAGTGGTAGAGTATCCTGGCTCAGTCCCCAGTACTGAAAGAGAGAGAGAGAGAGAGAGAGAGAGAGAGAGAGAGAGAGAGAGAGAAAGACCAAAGAAGGATGGAGGTTTATTATGGCTCATGGTTCTGGAGGCTTGGAACTCCAAGCTCATGGAGCTGGCACTTGCCCAGGTTCTAGTGAGAGCTTTGTGCTGTCTCAACTCAAGAGTGAAGTGGGCATGTGCAAAAGAGAGGGAAAAGGAGCCAAGTTCCCGTGATAACTAACCCTTTCCTTCAAGAAAGGCATTAACCCACTTGTGAGGTTAATGATCCAAACACCTCCCACTCCCAACACTGCCACATTGAGGGATTAAGATCCTAACATGCCAACTTCTAGGGGACATGCTCAAACCCTGGCAGGTTTCTTCATAGGCTCCCTCAGTCTCACTAAAGGATTCATAGTACATAAAAACTGAGAAGCCCAGAGCCAGGCGTGGTGGCACATGTCTTTAATTTCAGTACTCAGGAGGCTGAGGCAGGAGGATCATTGTGAGCTCGAGACCAGCCTGGGCTACAAAGTGAGTTCAAGGCCTGAATGGCATAGTGAGACCCTGTCTCAAAAAATAGGACTGGGGATTTAGCTCAGTGGCCTAAGCACCTGCCTGGCAGGCACAAGGTTGTGAGTTTGATCCCTGGTAACAAACAAAACAAAACAAAACAAAAACAAAAAAACTGAGAAGCCCTAACTTAGGTTTTCTGAACTCAGGTGGTGTTTCTCGCAGGTTGCTGCTTCTGCATTGGCTTCCCTGCTCCACCACTTTCTTCAAGATTTAATTCAAGGGTTTCTGCTTTGGGAAACTTTCCCAATATATGTTTACTCATGTATTTGTAAAGTGAGTTACTATGAGCCTGGCAATGTTCTAGTGCTAGGAATACAACTGTAAATCTAACAGACAAAAATCCTGGTCCAAATGGAGCTTATGGGGTCTAGAGGAGAATCTGTTGGTGGCAACACTGGGGTGTTCCCTCTGAGTTCCCACAACCACTCTCCAATCCATTGTGCGGATCACACTGGGCTGTGACTATCGGCCAGTGTATTTCTCCAGTCTGTTGAGTTCCTTGGAGACAAGGCCATATTTGATTTACTCTTTGGCCCCTAGTACCAACAAAGGGCTTGGTACAAAGTGGGGGTCAGTGCTCTAAACTGAAGAAATAATAAGTATCCGGTGCTGTACCCCTTCCCTCATGGGTCCGGACTCCAGCCAGAGGAAGCATAGCTCTTCTGGGAATAAAAGCCCCTTTGAGGGGCTGAAGGTGTAGTTCAGTGGTAGCATCTTGCCTAGCATGTGAAAAACCCTGAATTCATCCCTCCCTTCAAAGCTTCTTTGTTCCTAACCTTTTCTTGGAAGGTTTTCCCACCTGTTAGTTCAAATGAAAATTAGTGGCTCCCTCCTTTCTCTTCTCTCTGACCATAAAAAAAAGACTTCTCTTGCTCTTTGGACACTTCATCAAAGTTATGAACTCTTGGGGCTGGGGATTTAGCTCAGCAGCCTAAGCGCCTGCCTGGCAAGTGCAAGGTCATGAGTTCAATCCCCGATACCAAAAAAAAAAAAGAAAAAAGAAAAAGTTATGAACTCTCAGGTCAAGCACTGGTTTCATGAATTGACTCACTTTACCCTATAAAGGAGATAGTGTTAGCCATATCTTACAACTTGGAATGCAGAGATCTAGTATGAGAGATTCTTTTCCTGGCATTATAGCCTCTAAATTATAGACCTTGGTACAAACACAGAACTGGCTTCCCTATGTCTATGCTCGTTGTATGCCACCAAATTCTTCACACTAGTTAGACATATTGGTCATCCTAGGGACAAGAAAGAGTTAAAAGTGCAGTAAGAGTTAAAAGAGAAAAAAATTAAAAAATAAGTAAATAAAAATAATAAAGTTCTACTGACAAAGTACAGAAAATATTGCCAGGTAAGAGTATACCAATTTCTCATTCATTTGTGTAATAATAAAAGCCATTCATCATAAGAAAAATATAAATTTAAGAATGGAGTTCAAAAGAGAAAAGGCATAGGTTCAATGAGAATAGAGAGAGTTAGCATTAATTTTCCATTGCTGCTCTTGGAGATGGCAAATTAAATGTAATTGAACATTTACTAACACAGACTTCTCAATCTATTTAGGGGACTTAAAGTATTTACTAATTACTTGATTACATGGGTTTCCAATTTAATTGATGTATTAATTTCTTTCTTTCTTACTTTCTTTCTTTCTTTTTTTTAAGGCAGGGCCTTACTATGCAGTTTAGGCTGGCCTTGCACTCACTCTGGAGCCCAGGATGGCCTTGAACTCATCGTGATCCTCCTGCCTCAGCCTCCCTGAGTGCTGAGATTACAAGCGTGTGCCATCTTGCTTGCATTAGTTTCTTAAAGCCAAGTAAATAAATTACTGTAAAGCGGGTAGCTTAAAATAACAGAAATGTGTTGTCTCCCAGTTGTGGAGGCCAGAAGTCTGAAGTCAAGGTATGGGCAGGATTATTTCTCTCTGGAGGCTCTAAGGGAAAATCCATTCAATGCTTCTCATCTCATTTCTGGCAGCAGCCAGTGGTACTTGGCTTGGGGCTGTGTGACTCTGATCCTTGCCTCCATTTTCACATGGCTGTCCCCTCTATGGCTCAAGGACATACAGCTTTCTCTTATCAAGACACTATCAATCACTGGATTTAGGAACCACCTGCATCAGGATGATCTCATCTCAAAATCCTTAGTTATATCCGTCTGGGCCCTACTTCCAAATAAGGTCAGATTCACAAGTATGAGGGTTAGGACATGGACATATTATTTTCAGAGACACAACACAACCCGTTATAATTATTATACTTTTTAAAAGTTTATGAAGTTGAGCAGCTTTATATGGATCCTCATAAATTTAAACTCTAATAACTTCTTCCGAATTATCTTCTGACCTTTGTGGGTAGCAACCTTCATTTGGTCTGTTCTTCATACAATGCAAAGCATCTGGTTCATCAGTTAACTCTTTTATCTGCACTATGAGGTCTGCAATGGGTGCCACTTATGGATGAGAAGTGGCTGCATCGGCAAAAGTGCCTTAACTCAGGACACCCAGCAAAGAAGTGGTCAGAATAGAAAGGTTTTCTTGACCTACTACTGCTGTGCAGAGACTGCAGTTGCTACAGCCAACTAGTTTGTGCCAATTCATTTGTGATTTACTTTTGACTTTAGCTTCATTTAATGTGTATTTTCCTTGTCATTCTAATTGATTATCTGCGTAGGCTATCTACTCGTTAATTGATTGATTCATTCATTAATTCAACCATCATGTGCTGAGCCCTGCTAGAAGCTTTCAGCTGAATTGAGCTCTGGGCTATAGAAATAAACAGACCACCTTGGTCCTTGTCTGTGATAACAGTTTACAAATAGTGAATGCAAGAGGTGAGAAGGGATGTGGGAGCCCAGAGCAGACTCCTAAACAAGCCACGGGTCAGGAGAGTCTTCCATTTGCCTAAATTATGCCCTAAAGGACATAATTTTATCCCTTTAATCTTAGATATTAAATATTAGGCTGGGCATTTGGTACTGATGTACCAAATGTTAATAGTGTGTTACTAGCTTTGTAGCGCTCTGGCAAGTTGGCATAGCAGATTTATGTAACAGCCTTCAAAACAAATGGCAGTAGTTTCCATTTGCCCAGTATTGGGCCATTTACAAAAGTTTTTCACACTTCTTGTTTCACTTGCTGTCACAAAAAGCTCTTTGAGAGTAGTTTATTTTCATGTGCTTTCTCTTGTTTTAACTCTTAGCTAAACTAAAAAAATTACAGTTTTTCAACAAGATAATTGCAAAAGATTATAAATGGAATGAAGCCAGGCATGGTGGCACACACCTTTAATCCCAGCACTCGGGAGGCTGAGGTAGGAGGAGCGTTGTGAGTTCAAGGCCCGCTTGGGCTACAACGCAAGCACAAGGCCGGCCTGAGCTACCTAGTGTGACCCTGCCTCAAAAAATCTAGGGCTGGGAGTTTGGCTCAGTGGCTTAAGCACCTGTCTGGCAGGTGTGAGGCTGTGAGTTCAATCCCCAGTGCTGCAAAAATAAATAAATAAATAAA
Organism: Dasyprocta punctata; assembly: GCA_004363535.1. Taxonomy (NCBI): domain Eukaryota; kingdom Metazoa; phylum Chordata; class Mammalia; order Rodentia; family Dasyproctidae; genus Dasyprocta; species Dasyprocta punctata. The sequence goes on from RJWM01006706.1 coordinate 53,200, forward strand.
TGGAATGAAATAGCTTTGAAAGTTATAATCATTCAAATTGCACTAACTGAAAATTAAACCAAGGCTTGGTTCTAATCATTCCTCAGCCAGTGTCTTCCTTTCTCTCTCCCTCTCTCAATTTCCTGTACTATTAAATGAGCATGTGAAGGAAAATTTAGTTTTTTAGTCTGAAAGATTTAATGAAATATTGGGTCTTAGGAGCAAAGCGCCTGACTCATTGATAAAGATCAGTTTTCCTGACATAATTTCGATTGTCTATTTTTTCTGTGATTGCACAACAGTTCATGAGGCAAAGCCCCCGCATATGCCAAGGTTCCCAAAAAGATGTTTTAGAGACAGTGTGCAAAGAAGCTCATTAATATTGCTGGGACAAAGTCATTACAAAGTACAAGTTAATCGGATAGTAACAGGCAAAGCATAATATTTGAACACTGTCATTTTGACTTGAGTTTGTTTTAATGGGTTTGCTGAAAAATTTAAATATAGTAGAAATAACCAACACAACACTGACAATGGCTAAAGCTACATGCGGTACAATTTATTCTGGTTGGAAAAACAAATTGAATGATCCCATCGTTTTTAGTTAACACTGAACACTGCAAAGTTGGCCCTTGGGAAAATTCCATTTAGTGGAAATAATCAACACAGAATAAAACCAACTGTGGCCCAAATTGCTTGGATGAAAAGGTAGAATTGGTGAAAATACTTACTAACAAAGGAATTTCCTAATGATTGAAGCAATAATCAGTAAAATTAAGGATGAAAGAAAACTTCTGGATGAATCAGATCTCATGATATTGGTCAAGAATATATCTTGGTGAAGATTTGATATAGAAAAAAATCTACAAAATTTGGAAATTGATTAAGTTGGCACAGTTAGAAATATAGCACATCTACAAAGGAGTTAAATTGACTGAATGGAGTTAACTCTTTAAAATCTTTCATAAACTGGGTATGGTGGTGTATGCCTGTAAATTGAGCACTTGAGACGCTGATGCAGGAGGATTGAAGTAGATTTGAGGCTAGGCTGGGCTACAAAGTGAGTTCAAGCCCACCCTGCACTACAAAGCAAGATCTTGTTTAAAAAAAAAAAAAAACTTTTCACAAATTCATTAATATTGATGTAATTCTCAAAAGTTACATACCACAACTTGGCAACAATTTGGAGAATTCTCAAATTAGATTAACAATTTGGACTATTATCAAATTAGATCATGATACTTACATTTTTTAAAACACTTGTACCCATCATTTTACTGAATTTTCTTAATAACCTTATGAGATAGCAGGGCAGGAATCAGTTCTCCCATTGTGTAGATAGAAACTGAGGTTCAAAAAGGTCTTACTGTCACCTATTATGCTCAAGGCAAGGTCTAATTTAGGATATGATGGTGATTCCTAGTTCAGTAAACTTCCTCATTCTTCTTTATTCCCCTAATTCAGATAATGCTTTACTTGCTAGATAGATGAGAACTCTTCTGATTTTGACCACACAGCCCATTTTCTGCTACCAGATGAAGCAGGTGGAGGAAAAGAAACAAGGACAGGGTTTAGAAGCAGGCAATGTATCACTAAGAGAGAGCAAGGAACTTGCTTGTCACACAGCCAACTTTTCAGAGGGGCCAGGATTTTAAGGCTGAGAGAATGGGATGAAAAACATAGATGAAACTGGACATGGTGGTGCATGCCTGTAATCCCAGCACTTGGGAGGCTGAGGCAGGAGAATCACTGCAAATTCAAGGCCACCATAGGCCACATAGTGAGTCTAGGCCAGCCTAAACTAAAAAGGTGAAACTCTGTGTTAAAAAAAAAAAAAAAGAGTGAGAGAGAGAAAGAAAGAAAAAAGAAAAACATAGATGAGCAGTGCCTGACATACACTGTGCTGGGGAATAGTGAGTCCCAGTAGTATAACCAGAGTGGGTTAGTGGTGAAGCTAAAGAGAGGGTTTGCAGCAGGTCTGTGAAATAAGTTGTCTCTGACCCAAGCAGCTGTGCTTCTCCTACAGTATCAGCCTGCAGTTCTCCACTGGACTGAGTGATGAAGCTCAAATGTGTTTTTTACAGAACATCACAGAATAATGCTATATAGAATTGGAAATACTGTAATTGAATACAGGATTTATGTTCTATCAGAAATCATATACCATGTTCTAAAAGAGCCAGAATCATATACCATGTTCTAGAAGAGCCAGAAACAGGTGTTAGAAGGAAAACAAACATAACAATACAAGACATTTTTTCTTTTGTTTTTCAAATTTTTATTTTTATTACTACATGTTTGCAGTACATTAACAATTACATTTATTGTGTGGAGTTGATACTTGTACCCAACACATCTTAAACTCAAGACTTTTTTTCCTATAGACAATGCTTCACTATATGCAGAGCTTTGTAGGCCCTTCACAATAACTGTGTTCCTCTAGCCTCACTTCTCTCCACAGTACTTGGCCTACAGATTAGAAACCACTGCTGTAGAAATTGAAATGTAAGGAAAATCAGTGTGCTTAAAACAAGCTCTGGGGAAATGTCATGGATTAACTAACGCGCAACCTGTAACACCCAGCTGAACTGAATCAGCATGGTGCTGGGGTATGCAAGGCCCACCTGAGGATTGTTGCCAACAGCATAAAAGGAGAACTGGAGGGGAAGATGTGTGTTGTGCTGTTGCATCTCCTAGAGGAGCTTATCACACTGATTTTTCTGATATGAACTCACTTCTCATCACATAAGGAGCTCAGGTCCTCATTGTTGCTGAGGATGACTGCAGTTCTCTTTAGGGGAGCTCTGGTCCTTAACTTGAGCATCGCTTCTTGTCTCCAGTGCAGATCCCTCAACCTACTGGTACAGATCCTTCAGCCCTCTGGTGCAGATCTTCTAGCTTTCACCACTTACCTTTGGGCCTTCCCAGTGCAGGTCCTTGACACAGACTTGCATGAAACATTGTCGTGGGCTCTAGGCCTCCAGTTGGACTCATGGAGGACATTGTCATGGGCTCAAAGTCTTCAGTTGCACTCACACAGGATATTGCCGTGGGATCCAGGCCCTTAGTTGGATTCTTTGGGTCTGTAGTGCATAGACAGATCTCTTGTGCTCTTCTGCATTTGACTTTTTGAGTGAATACTATAAAAGAATTTTTTTTTTTTTTGGCCCTGGGGATTGAACTCACAACCTCGCACCTGCCAGACAGGCACTTAAACCACTGAGCCAAACTCCCAGCCCTGGTTTTTTGAGGCAGGGTCGCACTGCGTACCTCAGGCTGGCCTTGCACTCGCACTGTAGCCCAAGCTGGCCTCGAACTCACAACACTCCTCCTACTTCAGCCTCCCAAATGCTGGGATTAAAGGCTTGCGCAACGACATCCGGCTTATAAAATAATTCTATAGAAAATTAGGTGTCCTATATTAAATCTATTTCCTTGCAAACTCTGACTACAAAAGGAAGGTAGAACTTTGGCTTGCGTTTGAAGAATGAACAGTACAAAAGGAAAAAAATGAGTATGAGAAAACCAGAAAAAAGAAAAATTTGAGAACAGGCATTGAAAACTGAGAAAATTCTCTTCTAATTTAAAGTTCTTTTATCAATTAGAAGTGACTGCCATTGTTTTACTAATTTAATTGTTGAGCTCACAGAAAATATACACACAATCTTGAAGCACTTTCAAGGCAATGGAAGGCCATGCAAGGCTTCTAGGTAGGAAAGGGAAATTGCTGGATTTGGAAATGATATTTTTTTGGAAATAATTTTAAAGCTTGAAGTGTTCTTTTTAAACAATTTAGGCAACATGAAGATAAAGATAACTTGAAATCTGACTGCCCATAATCAGTGAAAATGTCTTTCCTGAAATTGCTCCATGCTTATAAAATATTGTCTCTAACTTCACATGAATTAGACTTGTCTAAACACGCTTTGTTCTGTAATCAATCTTCCCCGAGAATAAATTGTGTTTTTCATGTCAATAGAGCTTTATCATCATGAAGACTGCTTAGTACAGCATTGTATGCATATATCACAATGTAATTAGCTCCGTATTGATGGATTATTTTATGTTTCCCCAATAATCAAGGACCTCGTATAACAAGCGTACATTCTTTTCAAATTGCTATCTTTTCAAGATAAATTCTTAAGAGTAATGGAGCTGTACGTGTAAATATACAGAAATGTCCTTTTTTTTACATTTGGATTCAAGTTGCCGATTCGTCCTCAAATTTGCAGGGAGGTCAGTGAGAAAGCTTCTACATTACTTCTGGGGTGAGGCAGTGCAACGGAGATGGCGAGGAGATCACAGGTGATCTAGCTCATTTAGGCCTATGCCGGGTGGGCTGGTATATTCCTTCCGTCCCTTTTTCCCTTTCACTTTTTCTTAACATGGAGGAAGAATGAAGAACTTCATCTCCCAGCATTTCATAGGGACCACACTGCCTGGGAACTGTAGTACCGGGTCTGAGAATGGTAGGGAAGGAGGAGGGTGAAAGACTGTGAGGGCACTATGGGAGATGTAGTCCAGTGGGCCGCGACCGGTATATGTAGGTTGGAGACACTGCGAACTTCACCACGTGGGGATGGCTGCAGAATGACCTGACTTTTCCCAAAGCTGGTGTTTGAATCTACAAAAGCCACCGCATGACAGTTGGTTTCCTTCCATTGTCTGTACCACAGAGGGTGCGGCCGCGCAGCACTGGCGCGCCGCGGGAAGAGCAGGCCGCGCACTGGCCGGAGCAGGGCATGCCGGGAATTGTGGTCCTGGTGCGCCGAGGCTGTGGGACGTGTCGAGACGCCGCGCCGCCTCCTCCTCCCCCGCCCTTCTCAGCGGTCCTCAGCCCTCTCCCTCCGCCTCCTCCTCCCTTGCCCGCAGCGGAGAGTCCCCTCCCCCCACTCGCCGGGCTTCTCGGCGGCTACTGCAGAGGATTCAGAGTCGAGTTGCTGAGAAGAAGGAGGAGGCTCCTGTCCCTGCGCGCCATCCGCCACTCCACTGGACACGGGCGAGGGAGCGAGAGCGTCGCCGCTGTAGCCTCCAGAGAAGACAAGGGCATCGTTGCTTCAGCCGCCACCGCCGCCGTTTTCGCGTGCAGCTGCTCACCGGTGAGGAGACCCCCCCCGGCCTCGGCCCGCTCTTCTAGCTCCTGGGCTGCCGGTGCTGGGGTGAATGAGAGTGGGGTTGGGGGGAGGGGGCTGAGGTCGCGATGGAACGGCGGGCTGGCGGGGGAGACTTGTCCAGACGCGGGCTGGGGGTGGGGTGGGGGTACGACCCAAGCAGGTTGGGGGGACAACGAGGGAGGAGGACTTTTAATGGGGGTATGACCAGACCTGGGACGGGGTGTAGGGTGGAGGAGTGGGGTGGAATTTGGGATGTCTTAGGGAGAGGTGAAAGATGAGACTGGGGTGGGATGGCTTTAATGGGGGAGGGGACTGAATGAGGGTGGTGGTTTGGGGTTGGCCCGGAGCAGTTGACAGCTTGAGATCTGCGCCCGGGTAGGGGGTAGGGGAATGATTTCAATACAAAGTGGGATGTAAACGGTTGGAATAGGACCCTGGGGAATGTTAATTCAGGAAGGTGGAATGTGGGGTGGACCTGAGGCAGGGTAATGGAGGTGGTGGGAGCCGATGATGAGGGGCTCTGCATAGGTTGAGACCTGAGTTTAAAGTAGGCGTTTGTCATCTGGGGATGGTGGAATTTGTAGAAATTTATGGAATTATCCCTGGTTTAGGATAGAGCAGAGGAGGTGGAATTGGGGGTTTTCGTGGGGTGGTCTGATGGATGTTGGAATAGGAGTGTCGGGATGAGACTTTCAGGGAGGGGATTGTGACGGTGAACTGGCAGGAGTTGGTAAATTGGAAGGTAGGCCCTAAATGGGAGGACAAGATTTGAAATTGGGGTGGGGTATCGTAGGACAGGATTTAGGGTGATCTTTGAATCACTGAAGGGGGCTTGGTGGCTCCCAGGTTGCAGTGTGGAGGCAGAGAGTACATAAAGCTGCTGCTAGGCTGGACTCAGGGAGAGAATAGTGGCAGGTGGTGAGCAAGGTTGGGGGATGGTATCTTGAAGAAAATGTCCCTTGGCCAAGGTGGCAGAGGGAGTTTAGGAGAATGAACATCTGTGATGAACTGGAGAGATGGTTGTGGATGGTCAGGTGGCAGAGAGAAATTCAGGGTGTGAGAGACCTGGAGTTGTTGGTATGGATGGGGTAGAGAGGATGGAGAGGGACAGTGAGCAGTGCTGGGAAGAAATGGGTTGGATTATTCTGGAGGGGAAGGATTGGGATGTCCTAGAGACACAAGAGCTTTAGGGATTGGACACTTAAAGGGGCAGCTTTGCTGGCTGTGTTTGGGGGAGGGGCAATAATAAAAAGGTTGTTAGAGGGGACTGCCAGGATTGAAGGTATATTAAAAGACTCTCCTAGAGGACATTTTAAGCTGTCAGTTTGACCTTTTTGTTTATTTGTATTAGTATCATTTGTAAGTAAAGTCAGCCCAAAGGGTAAAGTTGATAGAGGATTCAGTAAAGACAGAATGAAGGAGGGGAAGATGTCTTCTATTATTCACATCATAAAGAGAATATTGAGGGGGAACCCCTCTCAAAGGTGGGAGAAGATGAAAGTGGGATGTAATAGATATCTTTCTATATGCTATTTCTGCCTTTTCGTCCCCTCCTTCTGATGTATTTAAAACCAGTCCTGGAATTTGGGATTTAAATGGATTTGATGAGCTTGGGGTTATTAAGTGTGCATTCTTTGCTTTAGAACTGATGAATGAGACTGAAAAATATGAGGCTAAATTTATTTTCTAGGCAGGTAGTGTGCACATATGCAGGAAGAGCTTAGGTAGGGCCCCCCCCCCATTGATTGCTTAAAGACTCCATTTATTGGTGTCCTGGTTTGCAAGGCAATTAGGGCCATCATTGTATTGCAGGCTAATAATCCTGAGATGAATCTTGGCACCACCGCTTTATGTAAACAGAGAGAAGGCAGGAAATATGGAAATGTCATAAATATTCATTGGTGAGGTGGTTTGGTACTGATGGAGTTTTTCATTTGATTCTCTTTTGACATTGCTTGATAAAATTTAAAATAATTGTACTATTTCTATAGATTCAATTTTCTCCTAAAGCAATTCAAGTGATCAGAATTCTGTCACATGTGGATAAATGAGGTATATAGAGGCATTTTTATTTTTATTTTTTAGGGGATGATGTTGATGTAGGTACATTGCATTAACTACAGAAACAATATCTGCATCTATTCATCACAAATTTGATTTAAACTTGGAAATATGCACATTCTCCTGGCAGAACGCTGATGGAAGGTAGAGTGTATGCGGAAGGAACAGCTTTAGGGAAACAGTTTTGTGAACTTAATTGCATTAACTATGATATGTTAAACATGAAGTGGCTGATGATTAGTGCTCAGACTGAGGAAAAATGAGAGATGTAAAGAGGATAAATTTGGCATCAATAGGATCAAAATAATTTTTTATTTTTGTTAAAGCCTCAGAGTTCAGCTCAGAAACCATTTTTCTTGTTGAGCACATTAAAATATGCATTTAGAATCTCTTTTTTTTCCAGAATAAACAAAGTTATGGAAGGTTGGACTTACTCTTGAAATTGAAAGTGTTTTTTTTTTTTTGTGGGGGGGAGGAAGTTTTTTTTTTTTTTAATTGTAATAAAAATTAGGTTTGAGCAGTCACCTGTGACTTGGTGAGAGTATTATCTAACTAGTGTAAGCATTTTTCCTCATAATTTGGTTCTGGGGTACAGACATTGCTTTTATTTATCTGCATGGTTTAGAGGTGGGATGTTTATATTAAAGCCCTAGCTTCTGAAAGCTCCTGCCTTTAAGTGTGTATGTGTGCATTTCCTACAGCTTAGGGTCACCTGTGCAGGAGTAATATGTATGAAGTGTTTTAGTATCTTTCTCTCATTTGATTCTCCAGACACTGGTGAAAAAGGGAAGAGCAGGTGGAGGTATTGGTAGACAGAAGCCTTGGTGGAATGAAGAGCACATGGATTTATTTACAAGTCAAGGGGTCTGGCTTAAAATCTTAGTTCTACCACTTAAAGGCTAATTGATTTCAGTAAAGTCATTAAAAATCTTTCAGACTTAGTAGTAATGATTGTACAACATTGGGAATGTTCTTAGTGCCCTTGGTTGTTCACTGTTATATGGTTAAAATGGTAAAATAAAAAACATTGATACTTAACAAGGTTGTCAAGAACAAATTAGTTCGTGTCCTGAAATCACTTTATATCCTGGAAACACTGTGCATATGAATATCTGCTCACTGTTCATTTATTGTTTGCTAGGTGCCAAAGGAAGTGAAAATGAACAGAAACATTTGTCAAGAAACTTTCAGTGTCATGGGAGAGACAGTTTAAATGTAGGGTAAGAAGTGAGGTGAAATGAATTTGGTGGTTAAGAATATGTGTCCTGAAGTCTGTCCACCTCTACTAGTTATGTGACCTTGGGCACAATGAGCTCATCTGTAAAGTTGGGGTAATAGAACTATTTCATAAAGTTGTTTTGAGGATTAAACAAAATAACTCAACAAAACGTTTAACACAGTGGGTTACATAGTATACACTAAAACTATTAGTTGCCATTATTATTGGAGAGAGAGGTGGATGCTAGAATGGTGAATAGCCTTGTATACCCTACCAACTGGTTCCTTAGTATTATGGTATTCTGTTCATTATTAGGGAAGTGTTTTTATTTTGTATTATACCTATCTGCACTTTGCATGTTTGTACTACATATTTGCATGTTTGTAGTGTAGGATTTATTTATTTATTTATACTAGGATCGAACCTGGAGCTTTCACACTGAACTACATTCATAACCCTTTAAATTGTTTTTTTTTTTTTGTGAGACAGAGTTTGTTTTTGTTTTTGTTTTTGTATTTTTGGTACCAGGGATCGACTTTTGACCTTGTGCTTGCCAGGCAAGTGATTGAGCTGCTGAGCTAAATCCCTGGCCCCTTGAGACAGGGTCTTGCTAAGTCAGTAAATTGTCTAGGCTGGGCTTGAATTTGCAATACTTCTGCCTCATCTCTCCCAGTGTTGGGATTACAGGCTATGCCACCTTGCCTGGTTGTTGTCTGGGTACTTTAAACAATTCTTTAAATGACAAGTAAAGTAGTAAACAAACACACTAGCTGTTAGCTTCCTCATATATAAAACAAGTCAGAGGTTAAATGACTTGTTCAAAGTTACATAGCCATGGAGATGGGAAGTGGAGAGAGAAGGGAAGTAAAAAGGATCAGGATGCGACATGTGTAGGTAACAGTTCCCCATGATGAATATATTTATCATGTATTGGAAATAGATACTAATAAAAAAAAGGGAAAATATAAAATCAGTGAAAATGCTTCTCTAATTAAAAATTTTAAAAAGAGAAAGTTTACATAGCTGATAAATGCAAGCATCTGGGTTATAGCCCCAGAATTCTAATTTAGTCCTGTTTATATACTCTTAAATTATGAAATAATTCATATGTATAAAAGTATGCATATCCTGAATCCACAGAGTAAAGAGTAACAAGTTGAACACCTGTGTACTCACCATTTGATGTAATGAAAAGAAAATTTCTAGCCCTTTTAAAGCATCTTGATGGGCCATGCCTGACTGAGTCTTCCTCTTTTCTCTCTCAGAAGTAAATATTTTCTTGAATTTTATGTGAACCATTCCCTTTCTTTTTTTTCTGTACTTTTACTGAACACATGCATATCTAAACAGTATTTTTGGTACATTTGCACCTTTTTTTTTGGTGCTAGGGATTGAATCCAGGACCTTGCTCATGCTAGGAGACACTGCCACTGAGCTACATCTTTAGCCCTACATTTATAGCTTTTTGTGAGTAGAATTATATTGTAAGTATTCTTCTGTGACTTGCTTTATTTTATTTATTTATTTATTTTTGAGACAGGGTCTTGTGTAGTCCAGGCTAATCTTGAACTTACTATGGAGCCCAGGCTGGCCTCAAACTCACAGCGATCTTCCTTCCTCAGCCTCCTGACTGCTGCAGTTACAGACATGCACCACCATGCCTGGCCCTTATTCTTATTTTTTTTTTAAACTGTAAAAGAGCTTTATGTCTTCCACCATTAAATTGATAAATGCACATGATTGAGACTGGAAATTATGAAAAATTAAAAAGAGGCAAAATTATTGTCTGTAATCCCCAGTAATTCCCCTTCCCTTCCTTTCCTTTCCTTTCCTTCTCTTCTTTCCCTTCCTTCCCTTCCCCTTCCATTTCCCTTTCCCTTTGCCCTTCCCCTCCCTCTCTTCTTCCCTCCCTCCTTTCCTTCCAGGGACCTTCCCACTGAACTAAATCCCCATCCTTTAGGAAATCTGTTGACTAATTATTAAATGGCAGATAATAAAGGAGTGCTGGGAGTCAGAGATACAAAACTAAGATTCCCTGCTCTTATGGCATTTACAGTCTAGTGGGGAGGGGACAGGTCACGTATAACGGTAGCAGAGTAGCAATAAATGCTATGATGGAGGCATGGGCAAGGGGCATGTGAGAATGTGACTTGGCCTGGCCTCCTCTGCCTGGGGAGCAAAGAGGAGAGATGCTTAGAGGAATTGATGCTTGAGGTGAGACTTGAAGGGTGTGTACATGTACTGGGGAATGAGAAGTTAGGGACGACTCATTTTATGATCACTTAGAGTCTTCAGTTGTTCCCCTCCTGTGTTCCAGTAGACCTTAGTTCATAGCTGTCTTTAAGACCTTTCAAGGATGTGTCCTTACTGTAAAACCAAATAAGTCAGTCTCTAATCATAGTGTATAGTCATGCTCCTATTCTTGCCGTATACTCTGTTATTTGAAAAGCCCTCTCCCAGGTGAATTTCTTATTTCTTACTATGTCCATCAGATGAATAGTACTAGTGAACGTAATTTATAGTTTTTGCTTTTCTTAGTTTGCTGTTTAGCAGGAAGTTTTTTTTTTTTTTTTGTACCGGGTGGGAATCGAACTCGTGACCTTACATTTGCCAGGCAGGTGCTGTGCCGCTGAGCTATATCCCTGGCAGGAAGAAATTTTTGAAGCCATGAAAATAGTGATACTTAAGAAGAGACATCTATTGTTCTGTCTTCTTAGTAAATGGTGATATATTCTTCAGGGTTAGCTCTCTCTCTTCCTGAATGTGTGTTGTGTGTGTGTGTGTGTGTTTCAGGAGAGACTGAATCCAGGGGTGTTCTACTACTGAGCTACACTCCGACCCTTTATTTTTTATTTGGAGATAGGGTTCTTGGTAAGTTGCTAAGGCTGGTCTTGAAATTGCAGTCATTCTGCCTCAGTCTCCGAAGTAGTTGGGGGTTTATAGCTATGTGCCACCTCCCCCAGCTTTACTGGACTTTCTGTATTCTTTCACTGAGTAGTCTTGCTCATTTGCTGATGACTCTCAAATCTGTATCTTCACAATTCTTTCCTAAGTGTCAGACTTGGAGATGTTACTGTCTACTATCTACTACCTACAATTCACCCATTTCAATGGTCCTCAAATTCAATATGTTCAAGACAGAATTCATTATCCTTGTATACATCTTCCGACTTCCCTCTTTGTACAACCCCCACTTAAAAAAAGTTAAAATTATCTCTTTCTGTGTTTTAGCCCTAACTTGAAGGAATTATCATCTATCATTATCATTTAAGGTGTGAATCTGTGTCTTGTCTTTTCCTGTATCTCTTATAGTCAAATATAACTCCTTCTGAATATTTCTGGAATTAAGCTCTCCATTCTTCCTACTATTTTTTTCTTTTCTTTTCTTTTTTTCTCTTTTTTTGTAACAGGAATGGAGCTGATGACCTTGTGCTTGCCAGGCAGGTGCTGTGCCACTGAGCTGTGTCCCCGGCCCCATCCCTCCTACTATTACCACTTTAGTTTAGGCCATTCACCTGGACAAATGGTAGCCTTCTAATTGGCCTCCATATCTCTCTTGTCTTGTAAACTTGTCTTCTATCCAGCAGCCAGAACATTTCCCCAATATAGTTGTATCTCTATGTGTCCATGCACTCCCTGCTTCATTCCCTTCATTGGTTCCTTATCATGACATATGAGGCATTCTGTGACCTGCTGCTGTATAATCCTGCTTGATTTTCTCATCGCAGATAATACCGAGCTGTATGTAGTTTCTGTAGGTATCTTGGAATTTCATACCTTTGCTCATGCTGTTTTTTGTTCCTCTTTTTGAGTTAGGTATATCATTTCCCTCAAGAAGCTTTTTACAAGAAACCTTTGCTGTAATAAACAGCAAAGCACCCCTACATTGTTTCTAAGAAATACCCAGTACATGCCTCTGTCTCAACACTTGTCTGATTTTAGGAAAATTGTTACTATTCTACTCCTTTACTGTGTCATGTGGGCCGGGACTGTATCCTAGTCATCTTGTGCATCTTCTTGGTCCTAGCTCTTGGCGTGTGCTTGCGAGTAGTGAGTGAATAGTTTTAGAACTGAACCTAGCGAGGACACATGGCAAAATTAGTAGTATGATGTTCTAATGAGTAAGATAGAATTTTTTTTCCAGATGTGAGTTTTTATTTAGTATGGAATTTAGATTTTAACTGGATTAATAAAGACTTTGATGATGATGTATGGCACAAAGTTCCAAAGTAAAATACTGCTGGCGGCTGGGTGTGGTGGTGCATGCCTGTAATCCCAGCACTCGAGAGGCTGAGGCAGGAGGATCACTGTGAGTTCACGGCCAGCCTAGGGTGTACAAGCAATTTCAAGGCCAGCTTGCACTACATAGTGAGACTTTGTCTCAAGAAAAGAAAAAAAATACAAGGTTGCCAGGAGAGGGGCACATGCCTGTAATTTCAGTTACTTGGGAGGCTAAAGTAGTAGAATCGCAAGTTTGAGGCCAGCCTGGACAGTTTAGTGGGTCTATGTTTGTCTAAAAGCTTAACATTTTTCTTTTTTTTGGTACTGGGACTCAAACTCAGCACCTTGCACTTGCTACACAGGCACTGTGCCACTGGGCTATGTCCCTGACCCTAAAGGCTGAACATTTTATTCAATGGGCCAGTACCTTCTGTGTGAAGATGCTCTAAGAACATCATGGTTTATAAAGCTCCTATATACCTCCTCCTGTTCTTGACACTTAGGAAGGTATGTAGGTCCTTTTAGAATATGATATGCTTTTTTTCTTTTTTTTTTTGGTGGTACTGGTAATTGTACCCAGAACCTTTGCACTTACTTATTTATTATGAGACAGGGTCTAGCTGAGTAGCCCAAGTTGGCCTCAAATTTATGGTCCTCTTGCCTCAGATTACCAGAGTGTTGCTTCCATAATTTAGCTGTTGTGAACTGTGTGTTGCTATAAGCACGGGTATGCATGTATCACTGTACTAGGATGACTTTAACTCTTTTGGGAAGATACCCAGGAGGGATATAGTTGGATCAAATGGAATTTCTATTTTTAGTTTTTTGAGGAGTCCCAGACTGATTTCCACAGAGGTTGTGCTAGTTTACACTCCTACCAACAATGTGGAGGTTTCCTTTTTCCCCATAACCTTGCCAGGATTTATTGTTTTTTGAGTCCTTGATTATAGCTATTTTTATTGGCGTACAGTGGAATCTCAGTGTTGCTTCTTTAAATGACCAGAGATGCTGAATATTTTCTCACATTTTTTTTTGGCATTTATTCTTTTGAGAAGTATCTTTTCATTTCAGTTGCTTATTTTTTAATTGGGTCTTTTATTTTGGGGGAGTCTAATTTTTTTGAGTTCTTTATGTATTTTAGATATGAGCCTTCTGTCCAGAGTTAGATGGTAAAATTTTCTTCCCATTCTGTAGGTTGTCTCTTTACTCTGTTAGTTGTTTTCTTTGCTGTACAAAGCCTTTTAATTTGATGTATCCTATTTATTGATCCTTGATGTTATGTCTTGTGCATTGGGGTTCTGTTCATAAAGTCCTTGGCTATGCTTGTGTCTTTGAGTGTTACCTTTTTTTTTCTTCCAGTAGATTCATTGTTTCTGTTTTTTTTTTTTTTTTTTCAGCACCGGGGATTGAACTCACAGCCTTGCACCTGCCAGGGCAGGCACTTAAGCCACTGAGCCAAACTCCCGGCCCTGGTTTTTTGAGGCAGGGTCGCACTATGTAGCTCAGGTCGGCCTTGCGCTGCGTTGTAGCCCAAGCCAGCCTCGAACTCACAATGCTCCGCCTACCTCAGCCTCCCGAGTGCTGGGATTAAAGGCATGCGCCACCACGCCCGGCTCATTGTTTCTGTTTTTACATGTATGTCTTTGATCCATTTTGATTTGATTTTAGCACAGGTGAGAGATATGATCTAGATTCATCTGCATGTGGATAACCAGTATTCCTGGCACCATTTGTTCTCTATCTGCTTCTAGGGTGGTACCTTGTTCTGTGTCCTCTGAAGGATACAAAATCTGTGTCTTGTAGAAAGGAAAGAAGTATCAGGCAACTCTCCAGTAAGCCCCACTTACAATGATATTAATATTACTCAGAAGAGTGGAGCTTTGATGACTTCATCACTTCTCAAAGGTCCTCACCTCTTTTTTTTTTTTTTTTCTTGAGACAAGATTTTTCTAAATTGCAAAATTGCCCAGGTGGGACTTAAATGTGGAATCCTCCTGCTTTAGCCTGTCAGAGTGTTGGGATTACGGGTGTGTGCCACTACACCTGTCTAATTCTTACTTCTTAATACCACCATATTGGAGATTAAGTTTCAACACGAGTTTTGGAATGACAGTCAAACACTGTAATGGGTATATATTTATATAGAAAATGTAGATTAAAAAGAAATTGTATTGGGGTATGTATAACATGTAGAAAAAATACACAGAAAGTATAATTAGTACTCAGATCAAGAAAGGAAACATTATCCCCTCCTTTTAAGGTAACTAATGTTTTGACTTCTAATACTATGAATTATTTTTGTCTGTTTAAGAACTTTCATAAAGTGTGACTGGATTTTTCAGCATTGTGAGATTCATTTATATTCTTGTGTGTAGGAGGTTGGTGGTGTGCAGCTATTAAGGAGATGGAGGCAAGATCATGAGTTTGAGGCCAGCCTGAGCAATATAGCAAGAACCTTTCTCAAAACAAACAAACAAACAAACCAAAACAAACAAACAAAAAAAAAACAAAGTTGGGGATGTAGCTCAGTGGTAGTGCAGTTGCCTAAAATGTGTGAAGCCCCAAGTTCAATTCTCAGTCCTGCAAAAGAAACCAAAAAAACCTAAGAAAAAAATTTTTTTTTCTTTTTGTGCTTTTTTGAACCCAGTATCTTCACACTGAGCTACATCCTCAGCCTTTTAAATGATTTTTAAAAATTTTGAGGCAGAATCTCACAAAGTCACTGAGTTACCCAGACTGGGCTTGAATTTGTGATCCTCCTTACTCATTCTCCCAGAGTGCTGGGATTATAGGCATGAAAAACCTAAGAAATTATAGGAGTATTTATTTATTTAAAAGTAATAGTCGGGAGTTTGACTCAGTGGCTTAAGCGCCTCCCCTGGCAGGCGCAAGGCTGTGAGTTCAATCCCCGGTGCCGCAAAAAAAAAAAAAAAAAAAAAAAAGTAATCGTATTACATGTTAGCATATTTTAGTGAAAATAAGTGTTCCAAACCAAAAAAATTAGAGCAGTGTTTTACATTTTTAAAAAATCTCTTTAATGTGTGTTTGGATTTATATCTTCTGCAGTCTGTTGTAATTGATCGTTCTGCTTGAAGTATAGAAGAAAATCCAGTCCTACATAGACACATGGTTGGAAAAGGGAGAAATATTTTGATTGCTTTTTAAGATGATTGTGGATATTCTTTTTGATATTACCCTAACACTTGATAACTGTAGTTTGTTAAGGTTTCATTGCCTTGTAGAATCTGAAACTATCAATGAACTTTTCATATCATTGCTTAAAATTCATTGGCTTGAAGTTTGAATAGACTTTTTTTTTAAGAGTAGGAAAATTTATTGGATAATAGAAATGGGTAATAGGAATGGGGAATGGGGAATAGGAATACCTCCTAAGAGACAGGAAGGGTCCTCAATGGGTTGCCTTTGAATAGATCTTTAAAATATGATTTCGTATCATGCATTGGTCATTTGTAAAGTAATTGGCTCACTGAGTGCATCTTGGGCTGACACAACAAAATATAAATCAGGTGATTTAAACAACAGAAATTTATTTTCTGACAATTCTGAAAGCTAGAGGTCCAAGGTTAAGAGCCTCCTTGTTTAGTTTTTGGTAAGGGCTCTCTTTGCGGTTTGTATGTGGCCACTTTCTTACTGTCTCATTCCTTGGTAGTGTGGGTGGGGAGAAAAAGAAAGAGAAGAAGATCTTGAGAGAGAGAAAAAAAGAAAGAGTACATCTGAGAGTTGGCAATAGCAAGCACACTTGAGCATGTGTGTGTGTATGTATGCATATATGTGTTCTTGCTTACACAATAGCACGTGCAAGTTCTCTGGTGTCTCTTCATGAGAGTCCTGATCTCATCATGATGACCCCACCCCCAATAGCATCTAAACCTAATGATAAACTATCTCAAATCCCCATCTCCAAATACTATCACTTTGGGCAATAGGATTTCAACATAGGAATTTAGGGGGATACAATTCAGTCTATGACATTGAGTTATGCAGATCTAAATGTTGACATATTCTATTATATAGTATAAAAAAATCACATTTGTTAATAACACCTCCTCTTTAGACAATTTTTGCTTGAAAGCTCAAATTTTATCATTGGCAACAAATACTGACAGTTGTTTTCCTTGAAGTGACAGTCTCACATTGTTCATTTTTGAAAAAATGTCTGCCAAACATCCAAGTCTGAATAATTATGGTTTGTCTCTCAGTTGTTCTTTCAAGTAAAATGGTGTTTTATGAAAAAAAGTAGTTAGTTCAGCTTACAAGTCAATTGCACAAATGCCTTAGTGCTTTTTCTTGAAACAGTTCCGTTACTTTGATATGTAGCAGAAATGTTGTATGTGTAGATCTCATTTTATCACACATTAAAATGACGTTTAAAGGATTGAGATTTAAGAAAATTAGTAATTCCTGTAGTTTCATCAGAATGTTCCTTAGTGAAATTAGCCTTTTGTGTGTGGGGGGGAGAGGCAGGGAGAATGTATTATTATAGTTTGGTGTTCCTGTTTTAATTCAATAAAAATTGATTTATTTTTACTTCACATGATTATGTTACCAGGCTTATTTCTTATTGGGAAAGTAAGTGGTTATGTCAAACCTGTTCAAAAAATGCAGTTTTGAAAGTTAGTATCAATGCAGTTGTTTTTTCTTAGGCTTGGTAGAACCAAAAAACAAACATCAGAATTGAGCAGTTTTACAATTTTTGGATGTTAGAAAATCTTTGGACTTGGTATTTCCTCTTCTCCACCTTCTAGTGAGAAGAAGTATGGAGTGGCCTTTAGAAATTGTGCAAAGAGCCGGGCGTGGTGGCGCACGCCTTTAATCCCAGCACTCGGGAGGCTGAGGTAGGTGGAGCGTTGTGAGTTCGAGGCCGGCTTGGGCCACAACGTGAGCGGAAGGCCGGCCTGAGCTACATAGTGCGACCCTGCCTCAAAAAAAACCAGGGCTGGGAGTTTGGCTCAGCAGCTTAAGCGCCTGTCTGGCAGGTGCGAGGCTGTGAGTTTGATCCCCGGTGCCGGAAAAAAAAAAAAAAAAAGAAATTGTGCAAAGAAAAAAAATAAGAAATGGTGTAGCGGTATCATAAAAGTCACTGTTTAGGGTCAGGCATGGTGGCATATGCCAGTAATCCCAACACTTGGGAGGCTGAGTCAGGAAGATTGCTGTGAGTTTGAGGCCAGTCTGAAGTAGGTCCTGTCTCAGAAACAAAACAAAACAAGACAAGTCACTGTTTAGGTATATTAGGTTTCTTTTAACCTTAGCCTGGAGCATTTATTGTAAAAAAAGATACAGATGAAGCCATAGCCAAGTAATTTTTTTTTTTTTCCCGTACTAGGGGTTGAACCCAAGGCCTTCCCACTGAGGTATATCCTCAGCCCATTTTATTTTATTTTTTTTTATTTTATTTTTGCGGTACCGGGGATTAAACTCACAACCTCGCGCCTGCCAGGGCAGGCGCTTGAGGCACTGAGCCAAACTCCCGGCCCTGGTTTTTTTGAGGCAGGATCGCACTATGTAGCTCAGGCCAGCCTTACGCTTGCGTTGTAGCCCAAGCCGGCCTCGAACTCACAACGCTCCGCCTACCTCAGCCTCCCAAGTGGTGGGATTAAAGGCATACGCCACCATGCCCGGCTCTCAGCCCATTTTAAAAAATTAATTTTTAGATAGGATCTCACTATGTTGCCCAGACCAGGCTTGAACTTGTGATCCTTCCGCCTCAGCTGCTCAGAGTGCTGGGACTGTAGGAGTGTGCCACCATGCCTGACCATAGCCAGTCATCTTGTTTTTCACGTAATTGAGCACAGGAGAATGGAACAAGAGTTAGACTGGATAAGTTGTAGGTTGAACGTAGTCTCACCTTTTTGCTAGCATCCATATTATAGCTTGGAACCTTAGTTCTGGGGGTGAGGATTAAACATTCATTGCATTAGAATCTGTTAACTTATTTGAATTTCAAATATTCTTGTAGGGTGGTTGTAATTATGTTACTTTACATGTGAGAAAACTTTGACCCAGAGATGTGAAGTCTACTGGCCTGTGAGCCTGTAAGTGACTACGGTGAAATTTATCCCTAGACTTTCCTGTCTCCAAAGTCTTGAGTGCTCTTTCTTGTGTACCTTGTTACCTCCCTGATTATTTATGTATTTGTGATGCTTGGAATCCATCTGGTCTTTAATACATTTTTGTTGAATAATTGAGTCAGTGCCAGATGAGTGAACCAGATTTTACAGAGAAGGATGTAACCTATCTACTGTCATCCGCTGTGTATATTGGTGCTACAAAGTGTAAGTCTTCATTTGTAGCTATGAGGAAAGGTTCGACCTTGAAAATAAAGTCTGTAAAACTAAGGAATTTCAATATTTAAGAAGGTAAGAGATCTGATGGTATGAATTTTTCTTAGATTATTAATGTTCTCTTTTGGAATATATCACACATTTGTTTTGCTCTGCTTTACCCTCTTAGTCATTATGAGACATTGGGAACTTTTCTGTGTTTCATTTTTTTTAATCTTTAAAAAGAAAATGGAAATAATAGTAGTACATAATTCCTAGGTAGTTGTGAGTACTGAATAAGATGATAAAAGTTTACCACATTGCTTGGTATATATTAATTTCTCAGTAAATGATAGGAATTATTTATACTATCCTAGAATGGAAATACATAATTCATAATGACTTTCAATATATGAAGAAGGAATAATAATTAGACTTTTAATGCATCTTTAATAGAGAAGGTTCTGAATTTCTTGGTTTTTGTGATGCACATTCTAGTTATAGCTTACTTAATGTACTGGGTGACAGAGCTCAACTTAGGCTATTTGCTTATCAGCTTTCTTTGAGGATGGGGGTGCGGTGGTTGGCAGGTCTCACTATGTTGTCCAGAGTAACTGCAAACTCCTGAGCTCAAATGATCCTTCTGCTGGGACACAGGTATGTATGCTACCTTGCTTGGCTTCCAGATCATGGTTTTAAATTTTGGTTTGATTCTGATTGAAACATTGGATTGTTCTGGAGAGTTCATTGAAGTTTATAGCTTTTTCTCAATTAAATATATCACTAAATGTAAGAAATACCGCTTTTTAATTTTTTCTAATTATATTAGTTATTACTGAGAGGCTCTGATATTTCTACAAAGTACTCTACCTGAGAAGAAAAGGAGGACTTTAAAAAATGTTTTTATGAGCTGGAAGTGGTGGTGCATTCCTGTGATCCCAGCTCTCTGGGAGACTGAGGCAGGAAATGACTTAGTGAGAAGCTGTCTCAAAAAAAAAAAAAAAAAAGAGAGAGAGAGAGAAAAGGGTTGGGAATGTAGTTCAGCACAAAGGCCCTAGGTTTAGCCCCACCTGTACCATACACACAAAGTCTGTATTATTTATGTTGGTGGTAATATTATCCTCTGCCATAAATCACATTTTAATGAGGCTATGAAATTATGAAGGGGAAAGTCAACTGTATTCTAAACAAGGAAATTTGAAAGCCCACCTTTCAGTCAAATGTCATTTAATGGACATTGTCTCCTAGATGGGAGTTACCATGAATTTCTCAAATACTTAAAACCTTTGGGTTGAGATTCATGTTCTCTGTTAACTGTATCTAAGGCAGTTCTTTGTCTCTCTTCTCAGCTTGCATATTTTATCTCCAGTGCTGCTGAAATGTGCATTAATATTGTGTTTACAGTTTTTCAGATATGCCATGCCTCTTGTCATCTTTGCACATGTTCTTTTGGTCTAGACATCTGTTACTTTTTTTTTTTATTTTAATCTCGTTTGCTGTGTTGGGGATTGAACCCAATGCCTTGAACATGCTAGCACCCCCAGCCTTGTTTTGTTGCTCTTAAATCTATTTTGTTTATTTGTTTTGTTTTGCAACTTGGGGGTCTTGCCATTGTAGTTCATTCTGGCCTTGAACTCCTAGACCTTGCTGGCCTCTAATGGATGGCAATCCTTCTGTCTCAGTCTCTGAAGTGCTGGGATTACAGCATTTACCTGCTACTTTGTACTCTTAATTGACCTATTCTGACTCAACCTTTAAAACAGCCTAGGAGTTCATCTTTTCCCTAAAACTTGCCTTGATTTTCCTAAATTGGAATTGGGGCCCTATCTCTGACTAACTCTGATTTTAATTATCCATTGTTAAAGGTTATATTCCCATGGCCCCACCAAGTCTCATGTAATTGTGGCATGGACTAAGCTGAGTCTAGCTTTCGTGCTTGCTTTGTTGTCTAGCACTGGGATTGGTGATGTGAGTGCTGTACCCACCTAGGGGTGGAGCCGACATACAGTGTAAGGGAGGGAAGAAGGTATGTCTCCATCTCTTGCTGGTTCTTGCCTTGCTGTTTGCAGCTGCCGCCATGAATGGCAGCTCCCCAACCACACCACTGTGCTTGCAGCCAGCTAAGTATGGACTGAAACCTCCAAGAACTGTAAGAAATAAACTGTTCCTTCCCTAATTTTGGGCATCAGATATTCTGTCTCAGCAATGAGAGAAAAAGTAACCAAGATAGAATTTGGTACCAAGAGTGGGGTCATTGCAGTGACTATACCTGACCATGTGGTTCAAGAACCTTTGGAAATGGCTTGTGGGAAGAGTTTGGAAAGTTTCGGAGATCTCGCCTGAAAGAATAGCGCTGGAACAGCTTAGGCTATTCCATATGGGACATTCTGATCAGAGCTCAGAAGACCAGAAGGCTGATAGAAAGCCTGTTGGTAAAGACCAGGCTCGGGAGGTTTCTGCTGGGAAGAAGGACTGCATTGGTTGTTGGACTCCTCATGATGTATGTCATGACTTGGCAGTCTGCATTCTGCTCATGTCCAGAGAGTTTGTCTGAGGCTGAGATTAAGGGTGATGGACCAATTAATCTGGCCAAGGAAATTTCAAGGCAGTCAAATGTTGAGGCAGTGGTATGGCTATTTTGGGGGGCCTTTAGCCAGATTTATGTTGCAAATCAAGAGCAAAGAGCTCAGCAGAATGATTTAAAACATTGTGAGTTTGGCCAGGAAGTTGTGGACTGTAAAAACAGAGCTGAGACCTTGATTGCTGAGAAGAAACAGAAATAAAAAAGATAGCCTGGGGCCATCCCAGAAAGCAGCAGTCCTGTACCTTTTGCAGTTTGAAGCTGGCAAAGGTGAAAGGGTTTGCTTGGGGGAAAAAGCTGCAGAGCACTATGTTCCGGAGTGGTGTTGGAGGCCACAAGGGGTTTCAAAATGGCAGTGGCCACACCAGCTTCCAAAATGGCGGTGCATAAAAAGCCTGTTCCTCACAATCAGGTTCAGAGAGCTCACTGATCGAGGCACTCAATCCCTACAGCCAAGAGAGAGGAAAGCCTGGCTACTGCTCCAGCTGGCAGTGGACCTTGGTGGCATCCATGTAGCACTGGTTTTAAGTGCAAGAAAATTGGATAAATTCTAAGGTTAAGGCAACTTCTACTGCAGAGGGCAATATGTAAAGATGTAAAGGTACAATGGAAAACCTAGAAGTTTGGAAAAGCCAGAAAAGCTGTAAGAATTGATAATGGACCCGAGAGAAATGCTGTTGGAATTAAAACCCCCGAAAGTGTCATGGGGGTGGAGTCACTCAAGCCTTTTGGAGCTTGCAACCAGATTGCTTCAGATGCTGAGTGTAGAACTCCAGGACTTAATGTTTGTCCTGCTGGATTTTGAACTTGCTTTGGTTCCAGTGCTTTGTATTCCTGTTTGTAACTTTTGGAATGGTAATGTTTATCTTATGCCTTTATATGTTGGAAGTGTTTAACCTCATTTTCATTTGTACAGGGGATTACAAATAAGAGTTTGCCATAGATCTCGGAGGAGATTTGGGACTTGGACATTTTAGCAATGCTGAAACTGTTAGGACTTTGGCAACTCTTGGAGCCGGACTAAATGTCTTTTGTATGAAGGATATATGTGAGTCCTTGGGGGGGGCCAGGGGTAGAATGTTATGGGTTATATTCCTGTGGCCCCATCAAGTCTCTTGTAATCATGGCATGGATGTGGCTCAGTCTAGCGTTTGTGATTGGTTTGTTGTGTAGTGCAGGGATTGGTAATGTGAGTGCTGCACTTGCCCAGGGGTGGAGCTGACATACAGTGTAAGGGTGGGAAGAAGGTGTGTCTCCCTCTCTTGCTGGTTCTTTCTTTGCAGTTTATGGCTGCTGCCATGAATGGTGGCCTCCCAGCTATGTCACCCTGCCTTGCAGCCAGCTGAATATGGACTGAAACCTCCAAGAACTGTAAGAAGTAAATCTTTCCTTCCCTAATTTTGGGCATCAGGTATTCTGTCTCAGCAATGAGAGAAAAAGTAACTAAGACATCCATTTATTTATTTGCTGATTTTCTCCACTCAGTGTGGGCAGGGAGTATATCTCATCATGTTTGTATTCTGAGAGCCCATCCTGGGACCTTGACTAGAAGAATTACATCAGTGAGGCTGGGGCAGTTGTAATTTGCCAACCAAGTCAGTGAGCTGAAATAAGGTCTTTCCTTATTTCTTTCCCTCCTCTCCTCCCTCTCTGCCTTCCTTTCTTCCTTTCCCTTTCTGAGAAAGGATCTTGCTTTATTCTGTAGAACAGATTGGCCCAAGTGGTCTTGAACTCATGATCCTCCTGCATCAGCCTCTTGAGTTCTGGGATTATAGGCCTGTGCCACCACACCTGACTCACAGAGTCTTGGCCATTGCCTGTTGTTTCCTGCCTCTGTATTGTCTCCTTTCTGTTTCACCTTTTCTCAGTTTTTAACTGGGTCAGTGGAGCTTTGCACATAGTTAACATGTAAATATTCAGAAAGAACTTGATTTGTGACATATCCTGGAATCTCACTTAGAATAAATGAAAATCACATTAGTAAATAGAGTCCCTGGTATATTATAATAGCTTTTCTGACTCATTATAGTGTTCTTTTTTCTACTTCCAAGTTTCCTCTTTACCCACCTTTGGTCAGTTTTAACTTCTAGATGACATAAAATAGATGCTACAAAACCAAATTTTGTTAGTAATCTCCTTGTGCATTTGTATTTTTAACGTATACACACTATTTGACTTGTCTGGATTGTAGAATGACTGGATTTTTTAAAATTTGGGGGGTTGGAGATGTGGTTCAGTGGTAGAGTGTTTGCCTAGCTTGTGAGGCTCTTGAGTTCACTCCTCAGGGACAGACACAAACACACAGACACACAGACAAATACACACACAGACACACACACAGAGATTTTTATGATTGCCCTATTAAGCCCTCAGAAGTTTGACAGTTGATTTAAATTATAATTCTCAAAAATATTTTGTTGATTAGAGTTTTAGTAGCAAGGAAAGATGAGCATTTACACATGCATTCATGTCTATGTGGGTGTCAGCTATGTGTTAAGTTGGTTCTGGTGATATATACAGATAAGTAAGGTATGGTTGCTGTCTTCAAGGAGCTCCCAGGTACAGGTGAGATAAGGAATAAGCATCACATTACAGTTCAGTGTTATGGTTGCTATAAAATAAGTAAAAGAAAGATGGTATTAAAACTTTTTTCAGGGAAGAATTCTTGGAGGGGAAGTAATCTGAAATTTATTTCTGAAAGGCAATTAGGTCCTGTGTATGGACTGTTCTGAATATAGAAGATCTAAATTTGAACCCTAGTTCAGCCACTTAATAGTGATCTAACATGCGTGATTTGTTTTCAGGGCTCTCAATCTCAGTTTTTTCTCTTGTAAAGTGTGGATAATCACATCAGTATCTACAGTATGTATGTACCTATGAAAGTTGTGAGGATTTCATGCATGTAAAAGAACTTCATAGATGAGCATACATGTACTGTATTTTGATTTTTGTTTACTCAGTGATAATAGTGTTTTGACAGATTAGAGCATCAGTTTTCTTACTCAAATAGAAATAAATGAGAAAAAGATTGAGTATATTTGTGTGTAGATATCATTTATGATGAACTAACATTGTGAGCCTCTGGATTAGGGCAAATGTTTTAATTTTTGGTTTTGGGCCAGGGATATAGCTCAGTGGCACAAGCACCTACCTGGTAAGTGCAAGGTTCTGAGTTTGATTTCTGGTACAAAAAAAAAAAAAAAAAAAGTGGGAAAGAAATTCATCCTATTTTTTTAACTTTTGGTTTTGCTTTTTTAGATAGGGTCTTGCTGTGTATTCTAGGGTATATTAAACTTACTATATATTCCAGGCTGACCTCAGAGTCCTAGATCCTTATTTACCTAGGGATTCCAGACATATGCCACTATGCCTGGCTTAGAGCAGAGATATTTTTGGTGGGGGTACCGGAAATAAAACTCGAGACCCTGTGTTTGCTAGGTAGGTGCTGCACTGCTGAGCTAAAATTCCTGACCCTGGGCAAAGACTTTTAAGTCCAGAATCTACCAAAATTTGATTCTGTGTTACGGAAATTACTGGTTAAGGTATGTAGTGAATGGTCTCAGAAAAATTATTGAGTAGTTCTTGTTTTTCTTTGTCTTTTTCTTTCTTTCTTTCTTTCTTTCTTTTTTAGTAGTAGGAATTGAACCCAGGGTCTTCACACTAACCTATATCCCCAGCCCTTTAAAAATTTTTTTAAAGACGTCTTGCTATCTTGCTTGATTTCATAGGCCAGGCTAGAATTTGCAATGCTGTTACCTCAGCTTCTCAGAGTCCTGAGATCATAGACCACCACACTCAGTTTGAGTGGCTTAGATAATGAGAAGATGAACTGGAAAGAGCTACATTTTCTGTTAGAAAACTTACACTTGCATTCAAGTAATACAGCTTATATCTCTACCACCACTGAATGTTAATATTTCAGAATTTTCTTTTCCCCACCAGGAAAACACAAAAACAATAGTTTTAGGAATTAGAGATAGATTAGGTAAAGTACAGTTTTGTTTTTTCTTATTTGCTGTGCTGGGGATTGAACACAGGGTCTTTTGCATGTTAGGTAGATGCTCTATCACCGAGCAATATCCCGAGTTCTTTTTATTTTTTGTTTTGAGACAAGGGTCTTGCTGTGTTGCCTGGGCTAGACTTGAACATGCAATCCTTGTTTAATCACCCCAATCCCAAGTGGTTGGAATTACAGGTGTAGGCCACATGCCTGACTAATTTATGGGATAGTAAGCATTTTTTTTTTTCTCTTTTCAATACACAAGACTTCTTAACAGAAGCTTAAAGAATGAGTAGGGATTTTATCATTTGTACTGTACTGACACTGATGGTATTTTACTCTCTTCACACTTATTCTTCAGGTTAATTTTGCAAGTTATATTTACTGAGTGACCTTAAAAGTTACTTTATCTTTTTGGAACTTATTTTCTCCCTATCTGTTAGATGAGGATATGATAGTATTTACATTATATATTTGTTGGAAAGATTAAGTTAGGTAAAGCACTTAGGTCAGTGCTTGGCATATTATAGGATTTCTGTAAATGGTGGTGCTATGAACTATTTGTGTGTCCCTATAATTCACATTTTGAAACTCTAATCCCCAAAGTGATGATGGGGCCTTTGGGTACTATTAGATCATAAGGTGTCATTCTTGTGATAAGATTAGCACTCTTGTAAGAAAAGACACCAGGGAGCTTGCTCCTCTGTCTGCTGTCTACCATGTGAGAATATAGTAAAGAGAGGGCTATTTGCAAACCAGGAAGCAGGCCCTCAGGAGACAGTGGATCTCCTGGCACCTTGATCTTGGACTTCCTAGTATCCAGGCCTGTGAAAAAAGAAATGTTTGTGGTATTTCGTTACATAGACAGCACCCTGCACTAAGACAGGTAGGTACTGTTATTATTGTTCTCATTAGGAACAGTGTATGTAAAGAACATATCAGAGTGCCCAACACATGGTAGGACCTGAAAACCCTGGAAACCAGTATTACCAGTTGTGCTTTGGGTGGTCCAGACTACATTTAGGAGTGTGGAGCTTAAGATGCTTGTCTATCACCTCCTAGAACAGTGATGGTGAACTTTTTTTTTTTTTTAAACACAAGAAATGGTGAACTTTTAGAGCTTTCAATGAAAACAAACAATGGGCTTACCACCACTGTCCTACAGCTTGTGTTTTCTTATACTGAATAGGGTTCTAGTGTTTTTTAAACAGCAAAGTTTAGATTTAGGCAACTTGAGGCCCTAAGGGGTATTCTGGTGCTCTTACTCATACCCAGTGTTCCACATGCTATTAATTATGAACAGATGTTCTTCATAAATAAGCAAAGAACTCCAAGTAGATTTTTGAGTTCTTTATGCTTGTGTTTAAGTCTTGTATTATGATAAAGCTGCATAAACAATTAGTGTGTAGTCGGAATTCAGGGTTTTAGATTTCATTCTGCCTTTAGTGAATCAGAAAATCTTTTTTGAGCCTTGATTTTCTCACTTGAGAAGTATGGTCATTTCTCACTCCTAAGTTTGTTGAGGCTTTCTGATGTAAGAGAAACTATGTAATATTTAAGCTTATATGTCAGATTTATTTTGCTTAACATTAACCCAAAATATACATAAAGTGCATAATAAAAGATAGGCGGAATTAGAGAGATAGGTCTTGCAGAACAGAAGGAGATCAAGAAATGGAGGGAGGGGGGAAGGAGAGGAGGGAAAGGGGACGAAAAATAAGAATTAAGATGTGTTATGTACATCTACCAGCTCCCCACTAGGATTGTAATCATTATGTACTACAAACATGTACCAATAAAAAGAAAAAACTTCTAATTTTGGTCACAGTTAAAAAAAAAGATTTTAAAAGTTAATTGTATAATGAATTCATAGCTCACCTGCATCTTTCTGTAACTACTTCGTCATGTTAGAATTTTATAAAAGGTTCAGGTAGAATTTAGATTTGCTATCTTAGAGTTACATATTTAAAGTATTTTTATTACTACTAATAGCGCAAAAAGGCAAAAACAAAGGCTAAAGAGGGCTTAATACGTTTAGTTCAAATTTTAGTTAAGGAGCTCTGTGACTTTGGGTAAGTTATTTAATTTCTCTGAGTGATAAAGTCTCAGCTGTCCATAGGAACATCTATTGTACGTCAGGGAGTTGTGAAAATTAGAAATCCTGTATGTTATATAGTAGTTAGCATATAGCAGATGCCCAGTGATGTTAGTTTCAGTCCTTCTCTTTCCAAATTAGTACATTCGCGCATTCTTAAGTGGTTACTACAGGGATTATTTTTGCCATTTTCATTCTAACATGTAGTTCAACACAGGATAACTTGTTAAGTAATGTGTCTCCAATTTCCCATTTAAGTCTGAAAGTTTGGTTTCAGTTTTATGATACTAGCCATTATTGTGGGTTTTTTTTTTTTTTTTTTTTTAAGTAACTGGAGGAGTCTGTGCCATGCTTTTTGTACTTTTTCATTATTTCTCATTGTTCTAGCTGGAGATACTGTGTGTTATATGGTTGAGAGCCATGGAAACTAGGGCTATTTTGTTATCTCTTCTGTGTTTATTTGGGTTGATGGATTTTCTAAAAAGATTTTCTACTGAAAAAAGTGGATTTACTAAGTTCAAATTCTTTCTCCTGGGTGAGCCCAGAAATGACCTCTGGGGGAGAAAACAAATAGGAAAAAGTATGGGGAACTGGTGGGTTCTGCTTGTAAAGTTGTCAGGATCTTGGAGTTGGGGGGCAGGTGGAGAGCAGTTGATTCTGCATTTCCATTTTCCCCTCTAGAGCTTATACACTGCAACACAAAGGGAGCTTTAAGATGGAGGTCTGCATTGTAATTTCCTAGAAATTACTGCTTCTGGTAACTGCTCATTCAGTTTGCACCTCTTTGGTGCAATGGATGAAACAATGGGGACAATAAAACCATTTATCTGATAGCTGTAGCCTCAATGGGATATTTGTTTTAATAATGGTATAATTTGCAGGGCTCATAAATTTTGATTTTATTCTCATGGAAATAACTGCCCAGTGGTATTTGGATTCTCAGGTCTCCTGTTGTGGATAATTTTACTAACATTCTGGTTGACAATTCCCTTTATTCCAGACTTCGTTTTAGATTGCTCAGGCTGGTTAGGTAATTAGCCCAGTGCAGAGCCAATTTTCTTTAGTTTGGGGCTGGCAGGTGGTTACTAGGTAACTAGAGGATCTTCTGAAGGGGAAACAACTTCTGCTTAGGGATTCAAGGCTAATGCCTAGGTTTATTCTGATTATTTGAGATTTTTAAAAATCTATTCAAAGCTAAACTATCTGATGAAGATTAAAAATTTCATTCATCTAAATGTTTATTTTCCAAGGTACCAAGCAACCCATTGTATTTAGAGCATTGCATGTTTGTGTTTTAAATTTTTATCCAAAGGTTTCCACTGGGGAAATCCACTGAGGGCAAGGGATGATTATAGCTACCTGGAGTTAGACGTAGCCCTATGTATTTTACATATATTATCTCTGAATCATAATAAAAAATCCAAGAGGCAGACATTGTTTCCATTTTACCTATATAAAAACTTAAATTCAGAGAGGCCAAGTAACAAAATTAAGTATTTCAGCTACTTAGTGGCAGACTGTTCATTAGATTCAAAGCTCTTTAGGTTTTTAATTCTGTACTGTAAGACATTCTGAGGATAAGTTCAAGTTTCTATTACATTTTTAAGTATTACAGCAGTTGGCTCAACAGTACACATGAGTTAGTACTTGTCATCAGGTATGTATGTTTGTATATTTGTTGTTCCTGCCATTTATTTTAACATGGAAAATTTGATTATCTTACTAAAATTAAAGGATTTGTAAAGGAATGCTGCCCCCGCCCCCCCGGCACCAAGGATTGAACTCATAACCTTGTACCTGCCAGGGCAGACGCTTAAGC